>CM059334.1:4259397-4414397 GCA_030340685.1 Protosalanx chinensis | reverse complement strand
AACTACAGACACTAACTACCTGCACAGTAAACTACAGACACTAACTACCTGCACAGTAAACTACAGATACTAACTACCTGCACAGTAAACTACAGACACTAACTACTTGCACAGTAAACTACAGACACTAACTACCTGCACAGTAAACTACAGACACTAACTACCTGCACAGTAAACTACAGACACTAACTACCTGCACAGTAAACTACAGACACTAACTACCTGCACAGTAAACTACAGACACTAACTACCTGCACAGTAAACTACAGATACTAACTACCTGCACAGTAAACTACAGATACTAACTACATGCACAGTAAACTACAGATACTAACTACCTGCACAGTAAACTACAGATACTAAATACATGCACAGTAAACTACAGATACTAACTACCTGCACAGTAAACTACAGATACTAACTACCTGCACAGTAAACTACAGATACTAACTACCTGCACAGTAAACTACAGATACTAAATACATGCACAGTAAACTACAGATACTAACTACCTGCACAGTAAACTACAGATACTAAATACCTGCACAGTAAACTACAGATACTAACTACCTGCACAGTAAACTACAGATACGAACTACCTGCACAGTAAACTACAGATACTAACTACCTGCACAGTAAACTACAGATACTAACAACACACACAGTAAAATAATTACACACACAGTAGTCTACATATACTAACTACACACACAGTAAACTACATATACTAACTACACACACAGTAAACTACTGACAATGGAATCTGATTCATAAATTACACTTTTTTTCTAAACTTGTTTTTGTCTTCTCTAGTGGAATACATTTAACAACTACAGTTAAGCCATTTAACAACTACAGTTCAACTGAGCGTACAGACGTACCATCCATAGAAGGAACAACAAAACACACACCACTGTTAGCTGTCTGTCTCTCTCTCCCTGTCTGTCTCTCTCTCCGTGTCTCTCTCTCTCTGTGTCTCTCTCTCAGACCAACAGCAGCTTTACCATTCACGCTCTCCTCATAGTACCAGCTGCCCGTCTCAAAGCCATCTCCCGTTAGTCTCTCCATCCATCTCTCTTCAGCCATCTCTCCTCTCGTTTCCACGGTGACAACAAGCAAGATTGGATCTAGCCATCCTTGTGCAATCAACCTGTTATGAGTGGATCGAGCACACTCACAAACACACGCGCGCACGCACACACTACACTGAGTCACAGCTAGTCCCAGTCTAATTAGCTTCCTGAGAACACACATTCAATACTAACCCCTACACAGGGGAAAGGGTGGATGGAGGGAGGGAGAGACAGAGAGAGAGACAGAGAGAGCGGCTAAAGCACAGCTGAAGCGGAACAAGCCCTCTGATTGGAGGAAAGGCAGTGACGGTAAACCAGAGAAGATTCAGGAAGACCTGCCCTGCCACCCCTTCTCCTTTAGTTTACTTCCACACAATGTCGCCGTCACTTCAGGGACAGAGCGTCCACCGGTTAAAAACCCTCCATACCATACACCAATCTCCACGGAGACACCCCGGTATGGACGAACCCAAGCGCACGCTTACAGAAGTACTTGAGAGTCTCCTCTATCTGTTCCGTGGTCAGGTCGACCCTGGCGTCCGGGGAGAGGAGGGGTGTGTGCAGCCAGTCATCGTGGTCGTAACCGTAGACGGTGTCAGCCCGGAGACGGTACACTGGCAGCTGCTCCTCCAGAAGACTGATGATCTCAACCTCCGGAAGATCTGTACTGTTACACACATCTGAGAGAGAGGGAGATAGGGAGAGAGAGAAAGAGAGAGAGAGAGGGGGAGAGAGGGGGAGAGAGAGAGAGAGAGAGAGAGAGGGAGAGAGAGAGAGAGGGAGAGAGGGAGAGAGGGAGGGAGGGAGAGGGATCAAGGGATTGTATTATGTTTACAACAAGAAAACAGGGATGGTTGCCATCTAGTGGTGTTAGGGAGAAAATACTTTTGTTTCCCACAACTTTGTCCTAGAAGTGAACTTTCATATCCAAATTTCATATCCTTTCCACAGTCTAATCCACACACACGCACACTAGGTTTCGGTAAACCGTACAAATGTTCTCTTGCATGGATGCACACAGACACACACACCTGTGATGGTCTCGGCGTCCCTGCAGTGTGGTGGAGCCGGGTGTGTGTTGGGCAGGCTGGCCTCTCCCTCGCTCACATACTGCTCCTCCTGGCTGATGAACAGGCCGAGCTCCGGGTCTGGTTCTGGGTCTGGGGCCAGGGGCAGGGAGGAGTCTGGGGCGGCCAGCTTGGCTAACCTTTAACCTGGGGGAGAAGAACTGGGGCCATGGGCCAACGGAGCTGGAGATTCAGCCACCGAGTTAGCAGGATCCTGAGGGGGGGCAGGAGACAGTGGATGTCTGGGCCGGAAACATAGGGAGGGGAGGACGGAAAAAGAGAGAAAGAAAAAAGGGAACACAAACACCATCATTACTTTCTACATAAACCATTTATAACACTTTGTTCTATTTAAAAGCTGAAATATAAAAAAAGCTGACTGCACAGCGCTGCCTGGCATGTGTGTTTGTGTGTGAGTGTGTGGGAACTTATTGTGCATTGTCCTCTGGTTCTAGACCAGCAGTATTATGTTGGGCTGACCTTGCAGTCCTGACTCTACAGTATGGGCTCTACAGCTCTGCAGTATAGATGATCTGGTGGATACAGTCGAGGGCTCCAGTGCAGAAATCACCTCAGCGTAAAGCGTGAGATTAGTGAAAGGCTAGCATCACTGAGTTCGCTAGCTAGGGGAGAAACCTAAATATAGACCTGGGTAGCAGAGAGAGATGAGACAGCAGGGAGGTGATGTGTGTGTTTCTGTGTGTGTGTGTGTGTGCACTGCACCACGCTGCTCTCCAAACTGAGTCTTGTGGTTCTTCCCTTTGGCACTTGTTTGGTTTCCCACAATGTATCTTGTCGTTGTTATGATCAGTGGCTGACGCGCTTCTGCAAAGATCTCTCATGGAAGTCGCTTTTTAGAAAAGCGTCTGCTAAATGAATAAATGTAAATGTAAAGTAAATGTTGTTTACTCTACTAAGAGCTACTTGGTGTGTTTCCACTACATAACATGACAGACCTAATGGATGATCGTAACAAGAAACACCGGCCTGATATCAGTATGGGCTTTGGGGCTACTGTAGAATTTTCAGACACATTCACACACACAAACAAATCACTATGTAGGCATGAACCTGTCTGGGACATTCGGGACCCTTCAAATATCCTCTTTACATAACCTTCTTAAAGAGGGCTGGAACATTTGATCTGATTTGACTATCAGACAGGACAGGGGTTGTTACAAGGCCCATATCCAGCTTGAGGTCTCTGTAAACATGCCTTCCACCTCCTGGTCTATGCTACATCTATGACTATGAGCGTCAGTATTATAATCACTGCTGATGTACGGTAAGATTGGTCCTTCTAGAACAGCGTTCTTAAACCCTGATCCTCAGATCCTCTGGATGTGGGAGATGTTTTGCTGCTTCAGCACACCTGGTTTAAATGAATAGGTCAACATTGGGCCCTGTCTGATGACCAGGGTGGAAGCCCGCTGTTTTCGATTGCACAAGCAGTTCTGCTATACCGTTACAGTGTGTAGCTGGTTCAACTGGCGGTGAGGTCTGAGCAACGTTCCCTTCTGGAGGTCACAAGGCGACTAATTCTGCTGAGCAACCTGCAGCATTGCTGTAGGCTCAGTTATAAAACCCCAGCATGCGACATTTCTGAATTTGTCTGCTGTCTGAGGGTGGGGCTTCCGTTACATCGTGATGTCGCGTCACGGATGCGGATCATCTCTCGCATACAAAGACAACATTGTCAAATTGTTACAAAATAACCCCATTTAGAACTGTTGGAAAATAGCTTTTTGACAGGTTGTTATGTTGTTCTAAGAAATGGCATGAATGACATTCACATAAACTAGGTAACACGTCGCGCGTAAAATGTCAAATGAGGTCACTCACTGGGTAAACGAATACTGATGACCGATTCCTCAAATCTTCCGACAGCGAATCCCCAGCGAGAGCAGACGGCGTCGGTAGGAATCGAGATGCGGTACGTTACCGGTGATCTTTACCGGTGATCACGAGTCTCCTGGCCGCGTTCTCAGATAGGACTTTGATGACAGATGGACCTTTCTGTTTCAGGACAGAACAGCACCTCGATGCCAGGTATCTACAGTCAAGGTCACGTTAGATGTATTCCAGAACTCGAATCTGACCCATTCCACGCTCCCTTCCGTACAGCCATCTCTCTCTCTCTCTTCCTCCCTTTCTCTGCCCGGTTTACCGAAACACCGCTCGTGACGTCACCTCGCACAGCAAAGTGCACCGTTAAGGGTTAAAGGTTGTAAGCGGTTCTTACATGCTGTTAACATTGAATTGTGCAATTAAAGATAAATTACGTTAAAATGACTCGATCCTCAGCGCTGCGCATCTTTCTCACTTTTTGTTCGTTACATTTACATTGAGTTATTTAGCAGACGCTCTTATCCAGAGCGACTTGCAGCAAGTACAGGAACATTCCCCCCAGGCAAGTAGGGTGAAGTGCCTTGCCCAAGGACGCAACGTCATGTTGGCACGACCAGGAATCGAACCTGCTGACATTCTGATTACAAGCCCGACTTCCTAACCGCTCAGCCACTATCCTCTATCTGCTCTGTGTGTGTGTGTGTGTGTGAGAGAGAGAGAGAGAGAGAGAGAGAGAGAGAGAGAGAGAGAGAGAGAGAGAGAGAGAGAGAGAGAGAGAGAGAGAGAGAGGGAGGAAGAGGGAGGAAGAGAGGGAAGGAGAGAGAGAGAGAGGGAGAGAGAGAGAGAAGGGGAGAGAGAGGGGGTAGAGGGCGCTTTATGGGCATGGCTCTGGATGCCACCTGCCCACTTCCCTTCCACTGACTGAATGAAGTGTGTGAGTTTGGGACACAAATAAATCCCTGTTTGCTCACACTTGGCTGCGTTTGAAACCAGCCTGCGCCCACTTAAGTCACAACATGCACTCTTCTGTTGGCCCAACATCCTGAACTGCATATGTAGTCTGGTTCAGCTTCAGTCAAAGGTCTGATTGAGCTCCATCTGTGTAGTGTAGTTCTGCTTTTCACCACAATATGTCAGAATAGTGCCAAGAATAACAGCATCCCAACACTAAGTGGACTGTTTGTGTTCGCTGGTCCTTATGAGAGGATGTCGCACTTTCCTAGTCAGAGTTAGCCGGGGGTGCATTTATTGGCGAGACACAATCATGTATGTCTGAACGTTTCGTATGTGAATAACGTTTTTTTAAGGTCAGTCTGGATTTCCGCAGGTCGGCGTGAAACACCACTTCTAAATGACACACATTGAATGTCTTCCTTCTTATATTTACATTTAGCAGACCGACTTCCAGCAAGTACAGGGACATTCCCCACTGAGGCAAGTAGGGTGAAGTGCCTTACCCTAGGACAAAATGTCATGTTGGCACAGCCGGGTTTTTGAACCGGGTACACACACATACCAACACACAAACAGGCACAGCTGACAGGTTGCTCTAGGGCAGGGGTGGGCAATCCTGGTCCTCAAGGGCCGCTGTCCTGAAGGTTTTAGATGTTTCCATGCTCTAGCATACCTGATTAAAATCAACAGGTCCCTTTTTTTTGGAAGATGGCTGTATGATGAGGTGACCTGTCAGATCTATGCTATGTGCAGGGTTCTGTTCGGTCTGTGCAGCCTCACCAACATCACAGCCTTGTCGTTTGTTTGCTGCCTCAAAGTCAGCTTCCCAAACTATGGTGAGCTAAACCACAGGGATGCACTCGTCTGCTCATGTGTCTGGGAATGGAACCCTCATCCTTTTATTCTTCTTATTGACCAGGTAACAAAGTCTCCTCATCTCACGCCTGCCTCCTGGTGGCTGGAGTGTGGTGCTACGCCTCTGTGTTTGCCGTCGGCCCCTTGGTACACTGGGGACACTACGGGACCGAGCCATACGGGACAGCCTGCTGCATCAACTGGAATGCTCCCAACCACGAACTGACGGCCATGTCCTACATCACCTGCCTCTTCCTGTTCTGCTACGCTCTGCCATGCACCATCATCTTCCTCTCCTACATCTTCATCCTGCTGACAGTGCGGGGATCCCGCCAGGCCGTCCAACAGCACGTCTCTCCCCAGACCAAGACCACCAATGCTCAAGCCCTTATTGTGAAGGTAAGCCCTGGATTAGCACTCAGGCTACTTTTCATGTGAAAGATTCACCGCTTCCCTACGGTATGTCAATTCATGCAGAACGCGCCCTGAAGTGTCCTTCTTTGTTTCTCTCTCTGTCTTCTGGTGAGCGTGTCTCTGACAGTTGTCAGTGGCTGTGTGCATTGGCTTCCTGAGTGCATGGAGTCCCTACGCTGTGGTGGCCATGTGGGCAGCCTTTAGGGATGCCACTGCCGTGCCTCCTGTGGCCTTCGCTCTGGCAGCCATCTTCGCCAAGTCCTCCTCCATCTACAACCCTGTCGTGAACTGTGGAAGAAATTAGATTTCCTGTGTACTTATATTAATCACTACTGAACGCACCTTCTACTTTGCAAACCTAACTTTCGAAAGTGTCTGTACCGAGACACATCCACATTCTGTCAGAAGATCTGCAGGGGAAGTTCTTGTCTGGGCCAAGCGGATCCCTTTGGATCCACCTCTCATCGCAAACAACAAGGACGTGAGCGTTTCGATGCGCTTCTCCAACGAACAGGCGGAGTGCCACAGGGTGTGTCTGCACTGTGCTGAGGAGGGAACGCAGTGCGGGCACCCGGCAACGCCCCAGAACACTGCATGCATAATGACAGGCTCCACCTTCACTGAGGTGACTGTAGGTGAGCTATCGGCTAAACTCCAGTCTGAATTCCTATAGGGAATCACACTCTCTGAGGAAGACATGGAGAGACAGACTGATGTGTGTGTGTGTACGTGGGTGTGTGTGTGTGGGCAGGGTGACGGGGGGTGGGGGTTGACATGGGTGAAAGTTTAAAAAACAAATTGTTGAATCATATATGACTGGTGAGTCTGTCAGCAACAGAGACAAGTGCTACAGTGACAAACCCTGACAGCCCTTGTTGCTTGAGCAGCTTTTTCCAGGGCTAAAAACACCAGAGACAGCACCCTTCCTGGACCCTGGTCCCTCCAGTGCCAACCCATCTGAAACATGGGCTACTAGTAGCTGTCCAGGGTGCCGTTGGTGGCTGTTATCAGTGCCATGTTTGTCAGTGCCTCTGAATAAAAACACAAGACTTCAATTAATGCAGTGGAAGTTAATATATAAGATATAATATAAAAAATTTAGAGTAGAATTCCTTGCTATTTTATTGTTCTTACATTTACATTTATTCATTTAGCAGACGCTTTTATCCAAAGCGACTTACAAGAGAGAGCTTTTACAAAGAGCATCAGTCATTGAGCATTGCAACGTGATAGACCCCGTACACAGTAGTTTTTTTAGATCGTGAATCATACATCATGAGAACCAATAAGTGCCAAGGGAAGAACTATAAATGCATAACACAACGATTGTGAACATAAAGCAAGAGATACAACAAACAACACTGGCAAGTCACCATATGGGGACCAACAGATTGTTCTAAAGCACATTAGATTATGTGAAGTGCCATACTATTCCTAAATGCCAATAAATTATTTAAATAGGTGAGTTTTAAGCCTTCTCTTGAAGGTGAGAAGGCAGTCTGTGCTTCTGATGGAGGTGGGGAGTTGATTCCACCGTTGGGGAGCCAGGCAGTGGAAGAGTTTGTGTTGCGCTCGGGCGCACTTAAGGGGAGGTACCACTAGACGGTTGTCAGCAGATGACCGTAGGTGGCGGGTGGGGGTATAGGGCTGGAGGAGAGAGTTGATATAGGTCGGGGCAGTCCCGTTTACAGACCGGAAGGTCAGCACCAGGGTCTTGAATCTGATGCGGGCCATGACGGGAAGCCAGTGGAGGGCGATGAGAAGTGGGGTGACATGACAGCGTCTGGGTAGGTTGAAAACCAGACGAGCGGCTGCATTCTGTATCCTCTGATGGGGACGGATTGCATTTGCAGGAAGGCCGGCTAGTAGCGAGTTGCAGTAATCCAGCTTTGTGAGGACAAGGGCTTGGACTAGCAGTTGGGTGAAATGTTGAGAGAGGTATTTTCTGATGTTGTAGAATGTAGAGGGTGAATCTACATGACCGAGAGACTGCGGCAATGTGAGCTGTGAGGGAGAGCTCGTCGTCCAAGGTGACCCCCAGGTTCCTGGCAGAGGATGAAGGGGTCACTGTTGCAGATCCCATAGTGATGGAGAGATCGTGGGTGATTGAGGGTTTGGCAGGGATGATGAGGAGTTCTGTTTTGGTGAGGTTCAGCTGGAGGTGATGTCTGGTCATCCAGGCTGAGATGTCAGAGAGGCAGGCCTCGATTCTGGTCGATATCCCTTGATCAGTTGGGGGAAAGGATAGATATAGCTGCGTGTCGTCAGCGTAGCAGTGATAGGAGAAGCCATGGGAGGCGATGATTGGCCCGAGTGAGGTGGTGTATAGGGAGAATAGGAGCAGACCAAGGACGGAACCCTGTGGGAACCCAGTGGAGAGCAGGCGGGTACCAGATGTTTTTCCTCCCCAGGAGACTTGATAGAATCTTCCTGTCAGGTAGGATGAGATCCATTTCAGCGCAGTGCCAGTGATGCCCATCTCTTCGAGTGTGGCGAGCAGGATCTGGTGGTTGACTGTGTCGAAAGTTGCGGAGAGGTCCAGCAGAATGACAGCAGAAGACCTTGAGGCTGCTCTGGCAGACTGGAGGGCTGTGGTAACCGACAGGAGGGCAGTCTCAGTGGAGTGGCCGGTCTTGAAGCCCGACTGGTTAGGGTCCAGAAGGTTGTTCTGGGAAAGAAAGCTTGACAGTTGGTTAGCTACTGCACGCTCAATTGTTTTAGAGAAGAAGGGTAGCAGTGAGACTGATCTGTAGTTCTGGAGGATGGCTGGGTTAAGAGAGTTTTTTTGTTTTGTTCTTTAATATCACCATAGAGAAAGGGATGTATAAGGCAAGCTAAAGTTAATGTTAACATAACAAACGATGTAACACAAGAAGCATAAGAAGATATATTATCAAAAATTTGAGTAGAAAACTACAAATCAATTCCAAGAGAAATGTACTGTTAAAAAGGCAATTAATTACCTTAGACAATCAATGAGCTGGGAAAACAAACCAAAAGGGAATATAAACGACATATCATAAAATACTGATCAACTTGTCTGGTGATCCCATGCTGTTCTCTATCGTACTGAACTGTGACGTAGAGTTAGTGTAGACTTGAAAACTGTATACAGAAAGAGAATTTCTGTTTTAAAAATTAAAGTTGCAATCCTGCCCTGAATTAAAAAACATTTAAGGATCTGTATGATGGATTATGTGTGTTTTACAGAGTTTTTTTTTGTTGGACACAATTTTGGGATGTTGGGGAATTGTAAATAACTTAAGTGTATTCAAGTTATGAGTTTATAAAGGGAAATAAATAAATCTTAGTTTTGGCAGAGGAGCAATGAGTCCGGAACGGTTTGCCTGCTTGTAATTCTAGACGGGTTAAGTGTGTATGAGCAAACAATACTGAGTCAGGTTGGCATCCAAGTTACTACAGAAGGTGTACCAATATTGTTAGAATACAATAAAATAATATATAAGAATTAATTATCCTTATCAACTCAATGTAAACGGCAGCTCTAGAGGGTAAATCCTCTCTACTAGTGTTGAACTGTACTGAATTTGCTGCTTATCCAAAACATGTAGATCCTCTTTATGTGAGTGCCTAAAAGAAAGAGCAGTGTGGGTTTATATACAGTACAGGTTGAAGATGTAATTAGGTGCAGCGTTTTCCTCTGAGGTATTTCTATACTAGTCCCCCCACAGTGTGGAAACTGTCTGTTCTACAATTTCCCCTACATATTTGTGTCTTCTTAAGGCGTGTGACTAAAGCCTTCTGACAAAATACAACCTGACAGGATAAAATAATGAGCGCTTCATAACAAAAGCTGTTTCGCAAGAACAAGATATAAGTTAGTTCAATTATGCATGCTGTACTTAGACTCATGTCCTACACAGATAAGATTCAACAGAAGTTCTGAACAATCATTCCTAACAAGGACAGTGCAGTAGTTATTCGTATCTGGATAAGCAGACGATCTAACATGTTATCTGTGAACAGCAACACTTCTTATAGCATTTATTTTCTTGAGGAAAATCTGACATCAAACCCCAGAGCACAGCCAGTACAACATGCTTTCCTCCCAAAAACATTTTTCTTTATCTTTACCCTTTCTTTTCACATGATTCAGCAATTCCCACTAAACATTAAATTTACAGTATTTTCCTTGTTAACATGCTGAAACCCTCTGGAAGTCATACTGGATTGTGGGGGTTTAAAAAGCCACACCAGCTGTTCCAAAAGCTTTCCCAGTGCTCCAGGCATCAGCTACTGTAAGAGGCAAATGTATCTTGGCGTCTTGATTTCTCATCTTGCTGTTCATGCCTCAGCAGACATGAATGAGGCTCTGGTCATTAGCAAGGGACTCACATGGCTCAGCGGGTTAAGGCATTGGCCTTGTGATTGGAAGGTTGCGAGTTCGAACCCTGGCTGTGGCCATGTGTTGTTGTGTCCTTGGGCAAGGCACTTCACCCTACTTGTCTCAGGGGGATTGTCCCTGTCCTTATATTGTGAGTCGCTTCAGAGTAAAGTGTCTGCTAAATGAAGCATTATTATTATTAGCCTATGCTACTGTGAGACGGTGCTTATTTCCCTCAAACTCTTGCTCTCTACAACAGTGGTTCTTAACCTTGTCGGAGGTACTCAACCCCACCAGTTTCACATGCACGTTCACCAAACTCTTCTTAATTGGTCATGTCATCACAAATCATTTGAGTCAGATGTGTGTCTTGACCTCCGCCGAACCCCTGAGACTGACTCAACTAACCCCCTGGGGTTCAATCAAACCCATGAAGACGGGGCACGCCTGACTTATTGCTCATGGGAAACAAACAAAAAAGTGTCAAGTCCTGTGTAATTTTGGAAGCATGGATATTTAATAAGTCACTTCTCAGGCTAGGATCAGCTAGATGATCCTACTGGTACACCATCGTGCTGTCTCCCTGACAACAGAATGCCTTGGCCATAGATTTTCTCACAGCCTGGAACATTCTCACATACAGAGGTTCCTGGTCAGTCTCCTTGGCCTTTGTCTGCTCCTGATTTGCCCCTGTGACAAGACAACATTTTAGATCTGTGAATCTAAAGTTAGGTTTTGTCAAAATAGTGTAAACTAGACAAACCTACAGGATCACTTTGTGATTCATTAAGAATGGCAACCAGTGGTGGTCTCTCACCTGATGTGGAGGCTGCCACAAGGATCACCTGAGGAAAGTGAGGCCTTCTCAAGGCCATCAAGGCCTTCTGGAAAGAACCTTTTACTCTTGCCAAAAACTGCAGATCAACCTCCGGTTCTTCTTCACCCTTGCTGTGCATCTGCTGCTGGGCTTCAGTCAGGACTGCGCTATCCTGAAAGCCCGCTGTTGCCACCGCAGGTGGGATCCCATCCTCTTTTAGGCTAGATGTGTCCAGGTCCACAGCCTGGACAATGTTGGTCAATGGCATGTTGGACTGGTTCTCTCCCAGGGACCTTTCGGAAGATGTCTCACTGCTCTTTGACCTCTCCAGCTGCAGTAGAGTCTGCACATGATGCAGGAGAGCGGAGAAGGAGTTTCTCACACAGGATATGGGGGCAAGGGTTTGTTCTCCTGGGTGGAGTGTGGCCCAGCCCGCCAGGACGTTCTCTATGACTTCCACGATCAACTCCAGAGCAGTCTCCTGCTGCACTGACTGGAGGACGTCATCAGCCTGCAGCATGGATACTCTGGCCACCATCTCTATGGCCAACAGCTCGACAGTTGATGAGCTGCAGCAGATCTGGGCACCTCGAAATTCTTGGCTGGCAACCAGCAGGTCCGGCATCCAGTCGTTGATCAGCTGCAACAGCTCTCTGGTCGCATTGGTCTGCCTTGCCAGGAATGAGGAGTAGGAGGAGCAGGAGGAGCAGGAGGAGCACCTGCTAACCGGACTGGTGGACCATCTGTCCACTCCACTGACGCCCTGGGAAGTAGATGCTTCTGGGTGGTCTTCTGACCCAGTGGGGGTTGCTGAGGTAGAGGGCAGACACAGGTCCATGTCCTCCCGACTTGGAGTACTCATGGGCAACACCCTAATGAAGATCCCCTTCACATTCTTGGGTCAATGGGAACAAAGGAATTGGATGTCAGTGAGAAAACCTAGCCTCTGATACCAAATAATGCAGCATGCAGACACGTAGAGATGCAAAGACAAACACAGACACACACAAACACAGACACACACCTGGGTCTCTTCCAGGTCCTCTCGTCCCTTGTCCACCCTGGGGTGAGACGAGTCCATCTAACCTTGTAAATTAAAACTTGAGAACACACAATGTTATTATTTACTTACAATACCAAGAATACCTCCGATTGATGTATTGATGTATATGATGAAACGATCGATGTTTCATATTTACCCAAGAACACCTTCTTGTAAACATTGGAAAGTATAAGCTTCGTAGAAATCGACCTCCTTGTCCAAGAAAACTTGTAAAATGAAATGACAGCGGTGATCAGGAGGGCTTTTTATAGTATTTTATGAATTGCGTCATAATGCATTATGTATTATGAAACTTAATTTCAATTATGTGATGAAACTTAAATGAAATTCCAAATCAGACCGGACATACAGGCAGAGAGGATAACTGTGTAGAAAACTAATGAAAACTCATCACAAGCATAAACAGCGCCGATGCAGTGCGCATTTCACATTAAGCACGGTGTAGCTAGCAAGCAGAAATAAATAATACGTCTTCACACAAAACCGCATTATTAAGGGTGCCTGGCAGCGCCCCTCCAGCAGATGGCGCTCTACGTTACCCCTATATTTGAAAGCGACACAATATTCTTTGTTACAAATTTAAAAAATCAGATCATAATGATGAACCTTGGGTAAAAAAATTGATACTCTCAATTTGCGCGCGACAGAGCATGCTCTTCCCTCGTGCGCTGCTGGTCGTCGGGCGCGCGATCTCCCGTGGTTCTCATGTTTTGTAACATGGAAGCATGGAGAACCAGTCATCCCAAAACAGTGTAATAAAATAACCCTTTTTTGTGTGTGTGTGTCATATTTGTAAACTCATGTGTTTTAGTTGCGATTTTCGTTGCGCTATCATATATTATCTCGTTAATATGTTCTCCTCTGCGGAGCGCGCGCGTTTGGCGACATGAAATTGCACTAAAAAAGGCTATAACCGCGCGCGCGCAAATCTTTTTCTTTGTGCGTGAATGAAGAACGCGTTAGAACGACCCCATGCGCTGAAGTTGGGTGCTTTACAATGTTTGTTTTTTTACTGTGAACGTGGAAAACCTCAAGAGGAGGAAAGTGTTTGCGTCTGGGTTCTCGTGCTCCAGGGTGGAACCTTAACTGCCACATCGCGGATTATTGTTCTGACAGTGTTCCTTAATTTCCCCTTTCCGTGCGTTCTCACCTTTTAGGTGTTTGGGGTCTGCGCACGCGTCTGCACAGGAACTACTGGCATCCTTATCGTTCTATTTGTTCCGTGGGAATCTGCTCGCTTATTCCAGACTGCAATCTATTCTAAAGAGCTTTCCTTTACCTGATAACTTCATGCATTTCGATCAGATCCTTTCTGAGGTGGGAGGCTTTGGAAAGTACCAGAAATGGCTGTACGTGTGGATATGCCTGCCTCAGGTCCTGCTGGCGTTCCACATGATGGTGAGCATCTTTACCGGGGCTACACCGCCCCACAGATGCCGTGAGAACTTCTCCGGTTCAGGTCCAGGCAATCTTTCATCCGGAGCCGTTACCTTGAACATCAGCATCCCGGATCCGCTCGCAGAGTCCTCCTGCTTCGCCGTAGGTAATTTCGGAAACAGGACTGCGCCGACCCCATGCGAACACGGATGGGTGTACAGCAAAGATATTTTCGAGAGTACGACAGTTACGGAGGTAAAGTTAATCAATGAACTGTTCTGAAACTGATCTGGACAAAATAAATGATTTAAGGATGTTGTTCACGCCCGTGTGACTGAGTCTTCAAATCAGAATGTATACCTGTAGGGCTAGTTGGGATGTTTCAATAAATAACATGGAACAGGTTCTCTAAAAAGCAATGGACAGCTTTTTAGAGAACCTGCCTGCTGGAACTTTCAGGATTGTTTTATTTTCTCCTTGTTCCAGAGCTCAAGTTGACGCACATTGTCAGTCACCACAAGGTTCCTGTTTGTTTTCTCCATAGTGGGACTTAGTGTGCGACCAGGCAGGCTTGAACGATCTGGGCTCCTCTATCTACATGTTTGGCCTGCTGGTGGGGGCTGTGCTGTTTGGAGCCATGGCTGACAGGTACCCCACCTCACCACCTCCTCTCCCACCTCCTCTCCCGCCTCCCTCCCACCTCCTCTCCCTTCTCTGACCTTTCCCCTTGGACATCTGACATCTTGACATTTATAGAGTGCCTGTCTTTCTCTTTGTCTCTCTTTATTGCACATCTTTATTACACATCTCTCTCTATCGCTCTATCGCTCTCTGTCTCTCTGCTTTTCTCTGTCTCTCTCTTTCTGTCTCTCCCTCTCTGTCTCTCTCTCTGCCTCTGTCTGCCTCTGTCTTGGTCTTTTTGTCTCTCTCTGTCTCTCTGTCTCCCTCTCTATCTCGCTGTCTCTGTCTCTCTCTCCCTCTCTGCCTCTTTACCTCTCTCTCTCTCTCTCTGCCTCTCACTGCCTCTCTTGGTCTCTCTCTTTCTCTCTCTCTCTCTCTCTCCCTCTCTCTGTCTCTCTGTCTCTCCCTCTCTCAGGTATGGTCGGCGTTTCTCTCTGCTCCTGTCTCTGGCCCTGCAGACTGTGTTCGGCGTAGCTGCCGCCTTTGCTCCCAACTTCCCCGTCTACGCGGTGCTGCGCTTCATCGTGGGGACCAGCATATCAGGAGTTATTATCAACGCCTTCGTACTGGGTACACACACTGGTCACGTCAACACACCAGAAACACACGTACGCATGTCCATGCAGTCATATGGTATCATATCCATGCACTACATGTAATACACACATAACATGTTTCATGTTGTGATGAGATGTTGCTCGTTCAAACCATTCGGATTCTCGGGATCGAATCTGTCACGAGTCTTCCCAAATATCCCACAGCGAATCCCTCACTCCTTCACTCCCTCATGCCTTCACTCCCTCACTCCCGCACTCCTTACTCCCTCACTCACTCCTTCACTCCCTAACTCTCTTACTCCTTCACTCCCACACTCCTTCACTCCCTCACTCCCTCATTCCTTCACTCCTTCACTCCCTCACTCCTTTACTCCCTCACTCTTTCACTCCCTCACTCCTTCACTCCCTAACTCAGGGGTGCACACACTTTTTCAGCATGCGAGTTACTTACACAATCAAAACTTTTACAAGAGTCAAAGTGATCTACCTACTATAAAATTGCGCAACATATAATTATTAAGAAATATATTGAGAATTCTTTATAAGAACCATATATGTTAGTATACCTTGCATAATTGTGTGAACCCATATTGCTTGTTACAACCCCAACACAAAATAAGGAAATCAGCTTACAAATCAATAACGTTTATTTACAACAACAACAAAAAACACAGGGATCAAGGAGGACTGCCAGTGGCACTAAATGAAAGAAAGAAATAATGACCCACCCCCCCTTGACAGGTGCTAAGCACCCATAAATACAGTGGGTGGTGCTCACTCTAACCTAGGGTTGTAACAACAGGTAAATCTACGTGACGTTAGATGCCAAGCCTCACTCAAGGCTGACTCGCATAAATAAGTGGAGCCAAATAATGCAGTCAAGGATGTTGCACATTTCCTTATGTTGGAGCACTTTTCCTCTGTGAGTAAGCTCCAGAATTGTCCATGAGCTCTGGCCTTCAGCTCAATGTCGGCTTGTAGTGTAAAAATGTCCTCCTCCACTCCAGAAGAGTTCAGGTGAAACAGTGTTGCAATTTCTGAAGCGAGTGAAACAACGTCAACATCTTCCAGAAAAGGTTTGCACGTGATTGTAGCGATTGGCTCGAATAAAGCAAAGTCTTGACTGCTGTCCTGACCACTGGGATTTTAGTTCCTTAACCTTTCTCCTCAACTCACTTTTCGGATGGAAGTTATTGTCGTTTTTATGTAGAGTCCGAAAATGCCGCTCCACATTTCCCTTTTTCGGTATAGCGACTGCAGTCTGGCAGATGAGGCAAACGCACTTTGAAAATGACATAGTGAAAAAAATATCCAACTCCCATTACGTATGGAAATGGTAAATTTAGTATATTTATTTGGTCCAGCTTCCCCACTAATTTTTATACTCTTAAATTTAGAAGTCGTAAATTGGAAGATAACTCGCCAATATGAGCACATGCGCAGAGGTCAGATTGGTCCAATCGATTGTCAGTCAAGTGACAAATGTCATAGTAAGGATAATTGGCTGACGTCTACGTTTGCATTGTATCTATCCATATAAGATTTGATCTTGCTGTTTGTAAGTCTTGTTAAACTTGATTTTATATATATATTTCAATAAATCTGTAAAAAAATTAAAAAGGAGAAAAAAAGGGGCGTTTACGTTTTAATGCCATGCGATCTACCAGTAGTACGATCGCGATCGACGTATTGAGCACCCCTGTCGTACATGATCCAACATACCAGTGTTCAACAGATATAATGTGTTAATACACCTAAACGGTCAGTAAATAGATATGTGGGTGAGTTCAAACTGGCGAGCAGCTTGACGCCCCAAATTGTGGATATTATATATATAAAAAATATTTAAACACAAAAATATTACATATCTCCGAATACAAATATATAAAAACAATTGTACACAAGGTGGTTATTGTGGATATTAATGTGCACACGTGTTTTAGTATAGTTATGATGTAGTTCATTTCCATAATGCCCCCAGGTATGACTGTTCAAACTGATTTCAGAAATCCTAAGAGACATGGTCGCTGCTTTTCACTTCCCCATTCAAGATTGCATGGGATTATACAATCCAGGCTATTTTGACCTTCACTACACTTCTTTGACTTTATAGACCCAGAGTCGTCCTGTTATCTAGATGAATGTTAAAGGGATTCCATGAAGTTGTGTGATTAGTATTACGTCTCAGGAGTACACTGCATGAACCAAGATATTATAGTTTTACCAGAGGAACAAACATCTGCCTCAGAAGTCTGCCTTAGCTGCACAAAATAAAGAATCAAATCAACATTTATTTGTAAAGCTCTTTATTAAGCAATGACACAAAGGGCTTCATATATGCCCTTTATAACTGCCCCTCAACCAACCTAAACCCTCAAGGAAGACAAGGAATAACTCCCAGGAAAAATGGAAGAACCCTCGGAAGGAGCAATTCAGTGAGGGATCCCCTTCTCCAGAGACGGTTGGTGAGAGAGAGGAGCAGAACACAGGCTAAACATAGTCGTACATCTGGAAAGAGTTTGTTGGTCTCTCGCCAATGCAGACCGTTCAGACGGCTCCTCCCTGACCTGCCAGAGGCTCCTCTTCAGAGAGGAAGTTGATCTTTCTCCTCTTCTCTGGCTCCAGCTGAACAAGAGATTCCTCCCATTTGTCATCAAAGGTCACCCTCCTCGATCCTCCGATCTTGGTTGGTGGACTGGGAGGTCCCAGGAAGCTCATCCATGGCCTGGCCGTTCACTATTGCTGTGGAGACACAAGATAGAGCTGCTATGAGTTTCATGTTGCGTGTGAATGTGGGTGTGAGAGTGTGTCTATGCAAAGACTGTGTAACCACACTGGTCACACTGGTCACTGTCCAGTCTGTACCAGTAGACTTACAGACATAGTCTTCGGACGTTGGTCTGTCGTCCTCAGTGCTGGGAGCTGCTTCTCCTGGTTTCATCTCTACATGTTGCATTTAACATGACGTAAAACCAGTTTCTAAAGAGAAGTCCTGCACATCAAACTCTGTCAATTAAACATGCTGTATCTCATTTAAAGACTAAACAGAATACACCTGAAGTCCAATATAAATCTGGATGTAGCTGTTTGGTTTTACCTTGTACAGTTTCTTGAAGCGAGAGAGGAAGTTGATCTTTCTCCTCTTCTCTGGCTCCACCTGAACAAGAGATTCCTCCCATTTGTCATCAAAGGTCACCCTCCTCGATCCTCCACTCGATCCTCCACTCCACTATTGCTGTGGAGACACAAGATAGAGCTGCTATGAGTTTCATGTTGTGTGTTAATGTTGGTGTGTGAGTGTGTCTATGCATAGACTGTGTAACCACACTGGTCACACTGGTCACTGTCCAGTCTGTACCAGTAGACTTACAGACAGTCTTCAGATGTTGGTGTATCCTCAGTGTGGCTGGCTGGGAGCTCCTAATCCTCCTCCTCCTCCTCCTCCTCAACGAAAGGTTCCCCGTGTTCATCCCTGAACGTCACCACCCTGACTCTGTCAGGCTGAGAGGGCCCAGCCACCACCTCCATAGCCTGGTCCAGGATGTTAGCCACCAGGATGCTGGCTACACGCTGGTAGGCGTTGGAGTCGCCCTGCTGGGCACGGGATGGTGTCTGGGGAGTGCTGCTCCCGGGGCGGTGTGGGGGGAGCGTGTCTCCCTGCTGGTCACCAGATGCACAGGGAGTGCTGCTCCCGGGGCGGTGGGGGGGGAGTGTGTCTCCCTGCTGGGCACGGGATGGTGCAGTGGGACTGCTGCTGCTGGGGCGGTGGGGCCCGAATGCGTCGATTTAAAACTAAACACTAGATCACTCCCTATAACGTTTGTAGTTTTTTCTATTTACTTATTGGTTACCAGAGGTTAGGGTTATGGTTATAAAGGAATAAAGGGGCCAAAATGAACAACAAAAAATACATGGATAAATAAATAGTTTAATGGTTAAATACTTGATTAATCTATATCACAAAGAATAAATAGGTGAGTCTTACTCAGAATTGTCCATACACATTTTAAATCTAAGACCATTTCACTTGATTTTGCACGTTTGTGTGGCAGATCATATTTTTTGAAGAAAACCTCCTCTATTAAACACAACACATCCATTTGTATGTTTTTAAATATTAATTTATTGTCACCCTGGCATGTATGTATCACGGCAAACAATGACACTGCACAAAAGCGTACATGTAGACAGCAACACCACTGTGAAGTTTGCAGACGACAAAATGGGAAAAAAAGATCCAAGTTAATAAGCGCAGTGAGATGAGTTTGAATAAGCACAGAGAGGCGTTTCACTTGTGTTGCTGCAACATCATGTTCTAACTCCTTCACTCCCTCACACCTCATTCCTTCACTCCCTCACACCTAATTCCTTCACTCCCTCACTCCCTCACTCCTTCACTCCCACACTCCTTCACTCCCTAACTCCTTCACTCCCTCACACCTCATTCCTCCACTCCCTCACTCCTTAACTCCCTTACTCCCTCACTCCCCCACTCTCTCAATCCTTCACTCCCTCACTCCTTCACTCCCTCTCTCCTTCACTCCCAACTCTTTCAATCCCTCACACCTCATTCCTCCACTCCCTCACTCCCTCACTCCTTCACTTCCTTACTCCCTCACTCCCTCACTCTCTCACTCCTTCACTCCCTCACTCTTTCACTCCTTCACTCCCTCACTCCCTCACTCCCTCACTCTCTCACTCCTTCACTCCCTCACTCCTTCACTTCCTCACTCCTTCACTTCCTTACTCCCTCACTCCCTCACTCTCTCACTCCTTCACTCCCTCACTCCTTCACTTCCTCACTCCTTCACTCCTTCACTCCCTCACTCCCTTACTCTTTCACTCCCTCACTCCTTCACTTCCTCACTACCTCACTCCTTTACTCCCTCTCTTCCTCACTACCTCACTCCCTCACTCCTTCACTTCCTCACTCCTTCATTCCTTCACTCCCTCACTCCCTCACTCCTTCACTTCTTCACTCCTTCACTCCTTCTCCTAGCTCCAAACCCAAACCAGCTTTAAGCAGCTGTGAGTTCGCACCTCCCTTTCTTTGTCCCCTGACTGTACCTCCCCCATCCCTTCTCCCCCCTCTCCTGACCCCCACTATCCCCCCTCCCCTTCTCTTCACAGGTACTGAATGGACCTGCACTAAGAAACGCATGCTGGCTGGTATAATCACCGACTATGCCTTTGGGTTTGGTTATATGCTAGTGGCAGGTATAGCTTATCTCATTCGCGACTGGAGAAAGCTACAGCTGGCAATATCAGCACCTGGCTTTCTGCTTATCTTCTATATATGGTGAGGAGGAGACACACATATCAACCTTCACAAACACACACACACACACACACACATACCCACACAGTGTGTCTAAACTAAACACGGTCACACATACATCAAACATGCTAACACTTCTTCAACTGTCCACTGTCCTATCTCCATTATCTCTTCCTAACGGACTGTTTCTCTCCCTCTCTCCCTCCCAGGGTTCTCCCTAACTCTGCCAGGTGGTTGCTAGCCAATGACAGGCAGGAGGAGGCCATCGCTCTCCTGCGCAAGGCAGCCTTAGTTAACGGACGAGTGTTGCCCCCTACAGTACAGGTGTCCACACGCGCGCGCCCTTGCTCGCACACAATACACTCTCTTTCCGTGACCGTCTCATGAGGGTTGGTGTGCGTGTGTGTGTCAGGTGGAAAGGTGTCAGATGACAGCTCGAGGGAGACGGAGTCATTCCGCAGCGGATCTCGTTCGTACACCCCAGATGAGGAAGAGAGCTCTAATCTTGTTCTATGTCTGGTAACGAGGGTGTTTTTTTTTTCTCTCTGCGTACTGGTACAGGAATGGATGGAGTTTTTTTTTTTTTGCCCCTGTCTTCGAGTGCGTGCCCATGCGTGACCCCCCCCCCCCCCCCCTCTCACCTCCCCCTCCCCTCCCTCTCCTTCCTGCAGGTTTGTGAACGTGTTAGTGTACTACGGTCTGTCTCTGGGTGTGTCAAGGCTCGGGACGAACCTCTATCTCACCCAGTTTGTGTTCGGGGTGATCGAAATCCCAGCCCGGTCTCTGGTCCTCCTCTGCCTACCCTTCAGCCGCCGCCTTTCCCAGAGTGCATTTCTGGCCCTGGGTGGAGTGGCTTGTCTGCTGACGCTCCTGGTCCCAGAGGGTACTCTCTATTTGTGCTATTGAATTTTTTTAACCGCCCGGTCCAAATTCCTTCTCCACATTCACCTCTGTGCGATCCATCCCTCCTTCCCCCTCCCCCTCCCCCTCCTCAGAGCACCCTAACGTCAGGACTGCCCTGGCGATGGTGGGGAAGTTTGGGATCACCGCATCCTTCGCCGTCATCTACGTCTACTCTGCCGAGCTGTTCCCCACGGTGCTCCGGTAGGTCACCCTGGCAACCCTGTCATCTCTCCCAATAATCATGTCATCCTGAAGAATTAGAAGGGTAAATTAGGCGTGCCGGTGCTTTACGATGGTCTGCACAAATGGTAAAGGTAAAATGACCTTTAATTTCATCATCTTCCATGAGAACCTCAAAATCAGAATCAGAATTACTTTATTGATCACGGGGATAAAGGAATAGGGGGTCAAATAAAATAAAGTAACTTCACACATAGGGTAAAAAGCTTGGAGTAAAATAAGAGTGCTAGGATACAGTATATACAGATCGGGAGATCAAGAAAGTAAAATAGAGAGTATGGTAGAAGTTCTAATATATAATATACACAAGTATGGGTATTTATGGTACAGAATATACAAATGTACACAGACATACGTTGCAGAGATGCCAGTGATCAATGTCAAGTCAAATGATTTAGGGTTATACAGATTGATTTTAGAAATTATAATGTATAATATGCACAAATATACAAAAATCATCAACGTTGTGTGTTTTTATTTGTCTACCCGCAGGCAGACAGGGATAGGCGTGTCCAGTATGTTTGCCAGGATGGGTGGTGTGTTGGCCCCGATCATCAACATGCTGCACACACGGAGCCCCTCCACCCCCATGCTCATCTTTGGCACGGCCCCGCTCCTGGGTGCTGTCCTGGCCTTGGCACTGCCAGAGACGGCCAACAGACCCCTGCCTGACACGGTGGAGGACACCGAGGCCTGGGACACCAGGTACTGGCTACCTGATCTGGATCTGGTCCTGGGAAGAACACTAGCTAAATCATTTCCAATGCATTTTTGAAGCCTATGGGTAATGTGGAAGAAACTGGGATTACCCGTGTGTTTACATTCATCATGAATCAATAGAAATAGTCATTGGATACTAGTTAGTATGTTTTCTCATGTGAGTTTGGTATTAATAGGAAGGAGATTGTGCTCACGTGTCAAGGTTTGGGGTCGGGAGAAAGAGAGATCCAACTATGATCTCCAGTCAGAGAGAGGTCCTGAGTATGGAGCTGTGAATCTCTTTCTCTGAGACTAAACATCATTACTGCCTGACTGACACTATCTACGTTTACATTATTGCGGGGGTGGGGGTGTGTGGGGGGGTGATGATTAGGTCCCCACCAATGCCGAGACCAAACCTACACCCTTGATTGAGACCTAAGCCTTGTGTTTTCATTTATTGGCCTGGTTTTCTCTCCCCAACTGAACTTGGTCAACCCGTTCACGAATAGATGGACAAAACACTATCTTCATCCGTAGCAATGTGTCAGCCAAGACAAACACGGATTACTCGTTGGTTCTTAGCTTAGGTCTTGTTAGACTAATGCTCGGGTTTAGGTTTGAGACAAGGCCCCCATTCAGTCCCCAGCCCTGTCTGACCTTACAACAAACCAACTGTGTTTGTGCAGTGGATGTTTTTAGCCGTTCCAGCCTACAGTGTGTTTGTTTGTGTCTTTACCAGGACTCCCCCTAAAGACAGCCCAGGAGATTGTGAGGATCTGGGCCAATCCGCAAGCAGAACTGAGGGGCAGGAACTGGAGCACCTAGCAACAAACTCCTAATCATGTCGCCCATGTACACACGCCCTACCACATACCTTATACGTGCTATGCAACAACAGACAATAAGAAAAGTCTGAAGAACAACAAACATACATTTTCAATCTCTGTCCCAGACGCACACAAAGGCCACTACTAAAGTTTGCCCTTCTGTGTTTTTCCACACAGAAAAACACATTTGAAATAGCCGAGACTTTCTTCCTCTGTCATGATTCCAGTGTTGTAAATATCTTAAGCACATGCACTTCACACACATTCAGCCAATGGTGGAAAACTGCCAGCGAAGTACCATTGAGGCGCTGACTGAAGGAATGAATGGATGCGATCCCATTGGTTAAGAGAACATCGCGCCAAGCCCCTTTTGAGAATCACAAAGGACAAATGGACGTTCATTCTCATTACAACAACAGATTGATGTTCCTTATTTAAGAGGTTCATTCAAGTTCTCAAGATCCCGGATATGCATGGAGGTTGTAAACATACAGCATTTATATAAAAAATTATCTTAACTGTGATGACGTTATCTCGTATGCCAGTTCTGGATCTGTAGGATCTGAAAACAATAGTTCAGGGTTTATATTTGGATATACCTATGCTGTAGATTTTTTGGGATAAAACTGTTGCCTGTTTATAATCTTTTCTAGCGTTTAGTTGGTACAAGTTACTTTTTGAAGAGACTGCATGAACTATTTTGTTCTCTACTGTCTGAGTGCCTTGTGATGTAGATTTAACGTAGCATTAGACTGGCCTGTCCTTTACATAACCCTACTGTTGCAGTACCTGCCAGATCTTTGAAGTTCTGACATTAATAGGCATTGTTCTAGGGTAAGAGTAGGAGAGGTTAGAGAGAAACAAATACTTTTTAAGCACATTTACCTGTCCTGGTTTGAATACTGATTGACAAGATGCATGAAAATCCCCACCACTTTACAAACCCATTGATTTTTGAGAGGGTTTCTTTTGAAAGGCCTTTTTTGGGTTATGAGTGTCCTGCACTGGTGGTTGGACTAGGACATTAGCATTTATAATGTTAACTTAGTTGATTCATTTTATTGATGAGTTTCTTATAAAGATATGATCATCTGGGATACTAAAGCACATTTGTATGTACTGAAATGTATTTGTTACTAGTGTAGTTGTAAAACATTTGAACACTGTATTACGAAGTGTGTTTCAAGCACAAGCTTGAGGTATATAACATTTTATATTGATTTATATACAATTTTAATTTTATTGGAATTATTCAAGGGCGAACATGTGCACATCACAATGACTCGAGCACAAGCAGAGAAATGAAGGCACTGTGCATTTGTGCCATCAGCAATAAACATATTCAACGACGAAAACCGATTAACCCGTTTCACTGATTACGCCATTCAAACCACCATTCACAGCCAACCTGCTCACATTATGTGAACCCTGACCACTCCCCCCCCCCCCCCCCCCCCCACATGCTCTGTGTGTGTGTGTGTGTCTCTCTAGGCCAGCGTGACAAACGTGGCATCGGTAGCTACTCCACAGTTGTTATCCTTCATGGACATTAAGATGTAGCCGTCGTTGCCCCAGTAGGTGGACCAGGAGTTCTTCACCAGCCAGTAGGGCTCCCCTTGCAGAACGCCATAACCTACCGCCAGCACGGCGTGATCCAAGTCCTCCGTCTTGTTACCTAGAACACACCGACGAAACAAACCTTAATACGCGCGCGTACGAAAGACGCAGAACCGGCTGACCGAACCGAAACAGCAGAGACGCAATCAAAGATGTGTGCTGTGCGTGACTCACCGCAGGCCGGCTCGTAGTAAACGCCGTGGCTGTAGAAGACGAAGGAGCGGTGCGAGGCGTCGATGCTGACAGCCACGGGGCCGTGCTTGAACAGAGCCAGCTTGAGCGCCTCGCTATCGCCGGACGTCACGTTGGTGTAGCTTTGAATCCGGGCGGTGAGCTGGGACGCGTTATAGTGGCACAAACCATTCTGGGTGGACACACACACACACACACACGTCCAATTAAAACTCACAAGCAAAAAAAGAGAACAAGAAAAAAGGTTGAATGTTAAATAAGCAGAATAATGTGTGTATGTGAGCGCTTGTTTTGACATTCGTGTCCCTCACCATGCCCATATAGGCTCCGTAGGTCTCAGTCAGGCTGATGCCCCCGTGCTTCATGATCCACTCGTACCCCCGCCACTCCTCCCCACCATCACAACCGTTGTTTCCAAACCCCCAGGAGCAGTCCACCAGCATCTGCTGGGACAGCACCTGCAGCGAGCCGGTCTGGAAGACAGAGACAGAGAGAGGGGGGGGGGTGGAGAGAGAGGGAACAGGGAGGGAGAGAGAGCAAGGTGGGGGGATGGAAAGAGTGGAAGAGAGAATGAGCGAAGGAGGGGGGTTGAGAGAGAGAGAGAGAGAGAGAGAGAGAGAGAGAGAGGGGGGGGTGAGTATCCCCTCGAGCTTCCAGTCTGAACTGCATAATCACTGAAGTAAAGCCACCACAACACTCCGAGACTCTCACTGTAGACAGACGGGGGGGGGGGGGGGGGGGTATCGCTCAGTGGATTGGGCCGTCTGTTGTCAGATCAAGAGACTGCAGGTTCAAATACCACTACTGTTCACAGTGCTGCTAAGCATTCTGCTAAATGAATACATTCCAAATGTATAAATCGAGAGGGGAGACTACAAGTGACTCCAGCGCTAATGAGAGAACAAGCCAACTCCAGCCCTGACACCAGCTGTGCCTGTGTGTTGCTAGGTGGTTGCCATGAGGCCCCGCGCGAGGGGAGCTGGGATTCGGCCCCCCTAGGGAGTGGCTCTGTTTATCGAGACTCGGCAGAGCACCTTGGGTCACTTCCTACCGAGGAGCCAGCCGTACTTCCTGAGCGCTGGCTCGACAACAGAGAGAGACCGCCGAGAGTGCGGTGACGCTGAACCCTGACCTCCCCTGGCCTCGACGCCCCCCACCCCCCCCTCATCCCCCCCAGCTCACGCTCACCCCTTCTGCCCCAGCATATTTGCGCCACAGGACTTGATGGAAAAAATGAACAGACTGCAATACGCTCTCAATCTTTTCTTCAGTCCTAGTGGTTCTTTCTCAAAAGGGAGCTTAAAACAGACAGCAATTGTATTCTTGTGGACAAATTAATCTCTTAAACCCCTTGAACCCCCTCTCTCCCCCTCCCTCTCTCTCCCCTTCCCATTTCTTCAATGCATTAGCACAACATGAGAGTAAATGAGTGTGTGTGTGTCTGTGTGTGTACATGAATAGGAGAATTCAGGCAACTCTCAGTGAGGATAAATCCTAACAATAAACCTGCCCTACACTTGTACCCGGTTGCTAAGCAATCGCAGGAAGGATTGTCTTTGACCTGAGGGATGGCATGAATTGGGACAGACGGTTAAAACTCCCTTCACGCTGATGTCCAAGTCCATTTGAAAGTGACACCGTGCATCCGGACTTGGCTTTTTCTTTGTTCTGCATCTTTTGAAGTGTGTGAGAGAGATAAACGACTGTTAACTTGTTCACCTTGAGGTTCAGGGTTCAAAGCTGAGGATGGCACAGCCAACAACAAGAATAGACGTGTGCTCAATCCTGCTGTTGAAAAACGCACAGGGCTCTGCAGAATTTCCTTCTAAATATTCCAAACACAGAATACAATATATATATTTAGAACACAATTGCTGTCTGTTTAGCTGTGTCTGACTAGCTGGTCCCAGTCCAGGGTGTACCCTGCCTAAGGCCCGAAAGTAACTGGGATAGGCTCCAGTCACCTGTGACCCCTAATGGGAATAAGCAGCACCGCTGATCAGCAGTAGATAATGAATTAATGAATTAATGTATGAATATTCAAAATAATGTGAACGTGTTTGCAATTATCAAACTTTTCGAAACTCCATTCCATCAAATTCCATTTGATAAAATGATTCAAACTTCTGTGTTCAATGTAGTCTCCCACCAGCCTCTGTGTGTCCCTTTGCAGAGCGCTCACCTTGAGGAAGAGAGCGCCCTCTATTGCTCCAGTGGTGGCAAAGCTCCAGCAGGAGCCACAGATGGCCTGGTCCTTCACTGGGGTCACGGCACCTAAAAACACTCGCATGTTAAAAAAGACGTTTGACACATGTACACGGCAAGATGACCTCTCTCCCTCACACACATTTACATTCAGTCATTTAGCAGACGCTCTTATCCAGAGCAACTTAACAGCAAGTACAGGGACATTCACCCCCTGAGGTCTATAGGGTGAACACACACACACACACACACACAAACACACACAAACACACACAAACACACACACACACACACACACCATTGAGCCTCCAGTTGAGCGAGTCTGGGACCTGGACTCCCGCGTAGAGCTGTGAGAGGAAAGGCAGGCCTTTGTTTGGAGTCTTGCCCCGCTTGCTGCCCCTCATAGCTGCCAGCTCTGCCTGCGAGCGGTCTGCCAGGGGGTTGAGGGCCATGGAGAAGGACAGACCGGCTCTGTTCATGGAGTGCACGTACCTGGGAGACAGAAGAGGACGTACAGGAGGGGAAACCTTCTCCAACCCCACCCACCCAAAATGTAAATTATTTAAAATAATTGTGTCCTAGTCCCCATGTCCCGTCTCACCGAACGTTGTGGACAAAAGCATGCTCCCTCTTCTCGTGCTCCCGCTCGTCGTCGTAGAAACGGCCGAACTTCTCCTTGAAGTGTCCGAACAGGCGCTGGGTGTGACCTGACGGGGAGGTGTGGATCAGGTCTCGCAGGGGATTGGCCAGCAGGTGGTGCTCCACGCCGGGACCAGGAAATGATCCACAGGTCATGCCTGGAGAACGAGAGAGGATGGGAAGGAGAAAGAGAGAGAGAGGGAGAGAGAGAGAGAGAGAGAGAGAGAGAGAGAGAGAGAGAGAGAGAGAAAGGGGGCGAAGAAGAGGAAAGAGGGTAGTGAGGGTGTAATTTGGGGGCTCAGTGTCATATGATGGCAAAGAATTCCTGCTGAGACCGAAGTGTGTTTGCGTGTGAGTGTGTACTGATACCCACCTTCAGGAAGTGAAAACACCTTGGGGTCCACATGTGGGCTGTACTCCTTGTAGTCCACCAGGTATTTGTCGTAGTGAGAGCCTAGGAGGGTGTTGTACCCCATCATCTCGTAGTGCACTGGGGTGGCTAGCTCCGCCTTCCCCCCGCTCCCAGCCCCGCCTTCGGAGCGCGTCACCCACAGCGTGTACGTGTTCTTTTTAGAACCCACCAGGGTCACGTTCTGCCACACTTCGCACGAAAAACCGCCAAAGTCCTCCTTTCGGAGGAACTGTACATGTGGTGGTTTGAAGACGTTTCGTTAGTGTCGAGGACGATGACACAGGCACGTAAACTTGATCACCTTGAGCAATTGCACTACTGTGTACATACTCCCCCCCAACTTGTACTATACATCCCTATACCCTATACTTTTGTACTATTTATAGTTTTTATATACCCCTATCCATGTATAGCTATTGCTTATTTTTAGTCCTGTATATGTTCTTTGTTTGCTCCATCCTGCCACAGTACATTCTGTGTTTGTGTAACTTACATGGGAAATAAAAAAACAAGTCTGATTCTGATTCCAAACTTGCAGCACTGAGAAGACGTCCCTTATCCCCTCCCCCTCCCCCCCCCCCCCCCCCACCCCCTCACCCACCTGAAAGCCCTGCAAGTCTGGCAGCACCCCCTGGGGGGTGACGGCATCCTCCTTGGTTCCGTTGAGCTGGAAGCACTTCTTGACATTTAGCTCCTCCTCCGTGGTCTCAGGAGTGATCTTATAGGACGAGCCCCAAGGCTTCGCAGCCCCTATCTGATAGGTCGACACCTGGCCTACGTTATCACACAGAAACAACAAGTAAATACTGTTAATGCTACCTACGCCGGTACGGCCAGTCCTGAAGTTCTGTTTGTCGTTCGACTTTAAACCACATCACATGACGGAACAGAAATGGCTGACTCATTGTTCAGCTGAAACATTTAGAGAACTGCCACCTCACTGGACCGAGTTCAATTACAGTTTGTAACACGATTCATAAAGAATCAGCTTATTGGGTTTGGTTTCAGTTCTACACTGATACTGCAGACCTTCAGGTCAGACACAGTAGGTTCTCAGTTCCCCCCCACTGTCTCCCATGACTGTTTGACGAAAGGTCAGAGGTAAAGAGAGTTGGCGTATGTTACCATGGTAGTAGTCGATGCGGCTTCTTTTCCCCGGCAGGTCAAACCAGGCCTCGATTGGCTCTTTGATCTCGGCGTACGGAAGAGAGATGACTCCTGCATGACACACACACACACACACACACAGGGTTCACGTCTGTGTCCACCACCAAAGCACTTTTAACCAACTGGTAGGGAGTCATGCGGCACAGTCGGTTATGGAGTTGGGCTAGTTATCATAAGGTACCCAGTTCGACCCCCAGCTGTGCCAACATAAAGTTGTGTCCTTGGGCAAGGCACTTAACCCTTCATGCCTCAAGGGGGAATGTCCATGTATGTCACTCTGGATAAGAGCGTCTGCTAAATGACTGAATGTACATGCAATTCTAATCCAAGACTTTCTATATGCACCATTTGTATGTCGTTTCTTAAAAAAAAAGTGTTTTCTAACTGAACCAAATGTAGCATGCACACCGCACACACACACACTCAGAGGCCACACCTCACAGCCCTTCCAGTTAAGCAGATGGATCTGTGGTTTGGGTTTCCCCATGTCTCAGCCCACTCACCTTTGACATGGTACGTGTTACCAAAGTCTGGCACCGCCGGCAGAGCTTTGGCTTCTGTTTCTGAACAAGGACAGAAAAAAACACAACCATAGGACAACATCTTAGGCTTGCTGAAACTGAGTTGTGGCCAGCAGGCAATGTTCTCATGTACAGATCATGGATCGTGCCAGAGCCAAGATTGCCCAACCAGCGGTATGTTTATTTTTGCAACCAGTCCCATGCTTAGAGTTGTGACATAAATCAAAGAGCGATTCTATAACAGTAACGTTATTTAGAGTACAGGCGTTTAAATACACAAGTAAATACACAAGAAAGTCAACCGATCACAACCAGGGTCACAAAATGTAGGTCTATTCTTACCAACAACAGTCCACAAAAACACAGCCACGATTTGCCAACAAATCATCCTAACTGGTATGAGTCCCTTCGCTATAATGATAGCAAGCGGTCCGATATTTCATTAAACCCGAATAATCAATCATGAATGTTTCAGTTTATACAATGTAGCTGGTCTATCTATCTATGTACTCACGGTTCAGTATTGACAACAGATCCGACCAATCACGGAGAAGATGGAATAGATCTGCTCCAATCAGAAATTTGACGTTTTTTGCAGGGGGTGTAAAGGTCCTCCAGATCATGTGTTTGGTGTCATATGATTTTGTTTTAGGAAACGTCGGCGTTTTTTTAAATTACAGATCTAGGATCAGGTTTGAGCATTTTATTTTATTTTACTGTGAACACGTATGACTGAGGACTCACCACTAGGTCGCAGCATATCCAACAGAATGCTTGACGGATCATTTTGTTGGCATTTAGGCCGCACTAACGCACATGCACTCAAAATTCCAACAGGTAAACATTATGAATAAAATACTTTTTGTATTAATTTTGAATGAAAAAGAATTGAAGTATTAAAATGGGAATGTCCATATTCAGAAAGACACTGAATAAAATAAACAATCTTTTGATTAATTTTAATGTGTGACTGTGTGTGTGTGTGTGTGTATGCATGTTTGTGTGTGTGCTGAGTGAGGAAGAGCTCTGCTCTTCTAGGTTAGACTCATTCTGTCAGACAGAAGTCTCGGAGCACTAACTCGAGTCATGAGGAGACAAGACAGCGGCGGAGTAGAAAAACACAAAAACAGCCCCAGCAGCTGAGGAAGAGCATTTACATGGAGCCATTTAGCAGACGCTCTTATCCAGAGCAACTTACAGCAAGTACAGGGACATTCACCCCCTGAAGCAAGTAGGGTGAAGTGCCTTGCCCGAGGACACCACATCATGTTGGCACAGGGGATTCAAACCAGGGACTGTCTGATTGCTTACCCAACATGCTAACTGACTGTGCCACATGACCCTGTAAATGAGATCTGTTTCCCCTCCTGTCCCCCTTAAACTGTCTAAATGCATGAGTGTCTGTGTGTATCTGTGTGTGCGAGAGAGAGAAAGACAGTTAATCATTCCGTTCAGGTAATATTTTGCAGCCACATCATGTAACACACTGAACCCCACGAAGACTGGCTGGTCGACCTGGGAACAAGACATCTTCCATTGTGCTGCTCTCATCATTGGCTGCCACAGTTTAGTGTGTGTTGGTGTGTGTTTCCCTATTTTGGGCATGTCGTGTTGCATCAAACCCTCAGCACTTGACAGAGCCACAGTCCAACGTTGTGAAAGGGATCAGTGTGTGCCTCTGTCCCAGCGCCTTAGGTGCCTCGACACATTCTTCCAACGTTAGCTATAAATACCCATAACCCCCCCCCCCACACACACACACCCACCACCCTCCCCCCTCCGCGTCATGGAAACCTATTTAATTTAAATGGCAAAATTGATCTAAATGCATCTTCTAGCGTTCAAAGAGGTCTCGGTAACTTGAAGTCTGCGGTGGGGATTTAAGTGATTTGTAGGAGAGAGGCTGGCTGGTTTCAACCGAACTTGTTTATTTGCCTCACAACGGGTGTGTGTGTTATAATAACTGCAAATATCAAGTTACTTATGCTGAGTAAAAACACGTTAAACGCCACAACGTGAGAGTCCTCCATCGACGGCATGCACCCAAGGTTTCACGCACAAAACCAACTCAAAAGTCAAAGCTGCCGACTGAATTGCCCCTCATGTGAAAAAAAAGGGCTGGAGTCACAGGTCCAGAGTTCGTACCCAACAACGTTATCTTTCTTCGGTCCGCTGGCGTAGATTCTGTCAGATCTTCCACGGATTCCCATCATATACACTCTCCCACTGTGAAGGTTGTTCCAGAACTTTGTTCTCTCACTATCATCCTTCACCCCCCCCCCCTTCCCTCTCCCTGCATTGTAGCAAGAGTCAAATAAGTCTGTGGTTTAGGAGTCATAGGAGAAATAAACACAAATACAGTTCCTTTTAGAGTTCTCTCCTCTCCTTGTCTCCTTTCCTCGAGGAAGACTTAAGTTCAGGTAAAGAAGTCCGCGGTCAAATGCTTCAGGTGAGACCTGGGAGGGTGGAGCTTTAGACACTGTTGAGCAGGATCATGGGGGCAGGGCTGGAGTTCGCCAGGTCTGGGGTCACCGTCACGGTGTAGGGCTTCATTTCTGGGTCGTTCCCAGAGTCCTCAGTGCTCGGTTGGGTCAGAGTGAGTTTGCTGAGACCAGACTCTAACTTTTCCTCTGCTCCCTCTGCTCTGTCACCTACAAAACACACACATCAAAATACATGTTCAAGTGGTCTTGAGAATGTTCCCCTTTTAAAACTCACATCGTTTTAAAAACGTAAAGGTATTATCTCTGAGAATAGGTCATGTACAATTAAGAGCACATGATTCTGAACACGCACCTCTCTCCTGATCGCAGTCTGGGGAAGACGCTCCGCTGCATTGGCTCCGAGCGCCCAGGAGAGGAGAGGCCTGCCCAGAACCACACAGCGAGTCTGGGTCAGCCGAACCACAAGCCCCCCTGGGGGGCTCCAGAGTACCAGGGCAGGAGGAGGACAGGAGGGGGGGTGTGGGGGACAGGAAGGGGCAGGGGGTGGTGTAAGAGGACGAGGGGTATGGGCAGGCCAGTTCCGTAGAGGTGGACGGGTGTAAGGGGGAGGACAGGGGGTGGGAGTACGAGGACGGGGGGATGCCGAGGGGAGACGAGGAGGTGCGTGGGTTGACATCATTCTCCGAGCCAGCACTGTGGTTTTCTTCGTCGTCAAAGGTCACAGATGCCACTGAAAATGCACACACAGGTGGGCACATTAAAAAAGCATGCACCCGCTCACACGCAGGCACAGACACACACACACACTGAAAGCCGATCCAGTCCTGGTGTTAAGCAATTCAACCGTCTGACTCACTGGATAGACCGTCCGACTCCATCTTGAAGCTGGCGATGTCATCGTGGGTCCCCTCTTCCTCCGCCCCAACGCCCATCCCTCTGGCTCCCATGGTGACGGAGCGTCGCCTGGCGTGGATCTCCTCGGAGATCGTTTCCAGGTTATGCAGCGCAGCGCGGTATTCGCCCTTAGCGGCGGACAACTTGGCCTGTCGCTCGTCCACAAGGCGCTTAAGTTGCTGAGAGGGATGTAGAACGCAGGCATTTTAATCTCAACACAAACTCTCATATGCACGGGGATAGTGCAGAAATAGGGCTATAAAATATATATATTTATATAATATACTAGGAAATAGTAACGTGGTACATACCTCAAGTTGCAGGTAATATTTGGCCTTCAATTCAAAGTACGGCCTGTAGGAGGAGCAAGAGAGCAGAAAGAGGGAGAGAGGAAGGGAGGGAAGGAAGGAGGGAGGAGTCCAGGGTGGAGAATTGAGTCAACGATTCTGGCACAGTATACTTCCAAATTGCTATAGCAACCCTGAACCTCTGGAAAAATAACACTCTTCAGTGTGCTGTTACATTCCATTAGGCCCCAAAAGGAAGCACACACACACAGACACACACACACACTAACTAACCAACCTTCCCAACATCTGGAATATATCCGATATCGCGAATGGATACATACAGGCTCACACCCAGCTGCAAGAAAAAGAACCACTGAAGACTTGTATGCACACACACACATATACACACACACACACACACAAACACACAGACAAACACACCTAGACTTGTTGATAGTGCGTTTCAGCTTCTTCTCCAGCTGTCTCATGTGACTGATGCAGGCGTTGTAATTGGCTGCCGTCTGCTTGTGCTCCGCCTCCCAGCGAGTCCTCGTCTGCTCCGCGTCCATCACCTGCAGCAGCCAATCAGGTTCCAGAAAAGACAAGTCTTCATACAAGGGTGTCTTTGCGAAGCCTCGCCCACATACATTCAACGGATCGTCCTCTTGGCTGCGGTTCCCCCACATACCCTCTTGGTGGCGTGGTTGAGCATCTCCTGCCAGGCGGAGTCAAACTGCCGGCTGTCCTCCTCCAGGAGTCTCTCCTCTGCCAGGGCGATGGTCTCCTTGGCGGCCCGCAGGATCTCCACCGCCCGCTGGAACTCCTGGGTGGCCCTCTGGGCCTCCACTTGAGCCTGGATGGAGAGTAGATGGTTGGTCATAATGCTAGGCGAAGGTGGGAACCATGTACCTGGGCCAGAATATCTGAGTAGGAGGGTTGTGGGTAGACTTGGTCTTCTCATATAAACTGAGGACTGCTGTGAGTCTTACAAAGACATTGTATGTGTGTGTGTGTGCGCAAAGATCTAGTGCTGCTTTTAAATAAAGACAATGTGCCTTGAAATATTACTACCTGGAGGCACCAACACTCTCCCACGTACACACACACACACATACACACACACACACTGTATCCTAGTAGCTGAGCACTTTTTCTGTTCAGTAAAACTCTTATCTGTAAGCCTCAGAATGCAGAACAGGAGAACGGAACCTCTCCAGAGAACATGGAACCTTTTACTTCCTACGCTGCAACTCAGACAACAGAAAAGCAACATGGAGGGTGAGAGAGAGGGGCAGAGATAGAGGGAGTCACAGCGATAAAAGACAGCGAGACATGGATGGAGAGATTGGAATCCGTGGTGCTCTCTCTCTCTCAATCGTATCAGTGTGTCAGAGTAAGATAAACTGAAGCCTTCTTTTACCAACACACAAATGCACACACACACACACTCTTAAACACTCCTGCACACACACACACTCTTCTCCAACCCATCTCCCTGACCTACTTCCCATACCATAACAACACGCAGAGCAATTGATGCAGATTTTATGATGAACACACACAAACACACACACAGACACACACACAGGGATTAAGACTTGTTATTTTCAAGTGCTCATCATCGAATGGGAATCCTGCCTAAACAGTCACACAGAGGTTATGACAGTGTGTGTGTGTGTGTATGTGTGTATGTATGTGTGTCCAAGATGAATGCAGTTTGGACACTGGAATAAAAGTGGGTCAAGGATTCAGCAGGTTAAGTGAGATCTTGTGTTACTCATCTTTTACACTCGTTCAAAGACACACACACACACACTTACACACAGACGCACACATACAGTTGGAGGTGGATAAAGTGATTTGTTAATGACATCACAGCTTTTTGCGCTCAGTTCATAGACGCAACAGTGTGTCCATTGTTGTGTAGGAATAATTTCGATGACATCCCCCCATGCTGCATTGTAACCGGGCTAACCGGCGCACAAAGGGGGGGTTTATTGTCCGACACCCTAACATGCAGTTCGCTTGTGACACATTTCAGGCTCATTCCTACGCTCCCACCGAAAGAGGAATTATTTCTCTGTGTAGGAGTGCGAGTGTGTGTGTGTGTGCGTCACCAGACTAGAACTGGAGGAAAAAAGGAAGACATCCAAGCAGGGAAGAGTCACAGAAAGTTCCAGATACAGATCCTTAAAGACAGAGAAACGTCCAGCCACACACCCAGACACACAAACAGAGAGAAGAGGTAGAGAGACCGATGGAGAGACAAAGAGGAGGCAACCGCAGGGGAGAAGTGCACATTCCTGAAATCCTCGCCCCCCAGGAATGTCAGGGGAGTTCATATGGGGAGGCTGTGTGTGTGTGTGTGGGGGGGGGGGGGGGGGGGGGGGGGGGTGACAGCAGTGATTAGTTGGAGATTTCCTAAATCGCTTTTGATTGTGTGGTGGTTAACAGCGCTTTTGTCTGTGAGTGTGTCTGCGTGTGTGTATTTCTGTGTGTGTGTATCTCTGTGTGTGTTTGTGTTTAGAGGGAAGACTGAACAGTTGTTGGATTCAGACTATAAAGAGGGTCATGTGTGAAATATTCAGTTTGTGTGTTTGATTCACAGCCAACCATTCCTGCCAGTTTAGAATCATGGCTTTGGGCTATAAAGGGGCTGTGTAGCCTCTTTATAACTCATGTTCCCTTTACCCATGGAGCCCCTTCTCACATGCACAGACACACACACACACAGTGACCTGAATGCCAGCTGTTTTACATATGCCAATGTGCAGACGAGCCCCCAAAAGAGGAGTCTATGCTCTGACCAATCAGATCGCAGCAAGGAGGTAGGTGTGGCAGGGGGGATTGGATGGCGGGGAAAACCATGTCATCTGTCAGGGTGTGTGTTGAGGGGATATTATATAAAAGCACATGAACAGGGCTATGAAAGGTCAAGGTAAGTCTATGGGATCAAGTAAATTTGGTTTATTGGATCAAGTCAATGTAGATCTATGGGATCAAGTCAATGTAGGTCTATGGGAGTTAGTCAATATATTGTAGGTCTATGGGATCAAGTCAATGTAGGTCTATGGGAGTTAGTCAATGTAGATCTATGGGATCAAGTCAATGTAGGTCTATGGGAGTTAGTCAATATAGGTCTATGGGATCAAGTCAAAGTAGGTCTATGGGAGTTAGTTAATGTAGGGTTGCCTGCCCTCATTGGCACATGGTATTTAAATCCATGAGTCAGCCCAACAGGACAAAGATATACCCTCATCCACTTATCGTTTGTGTGTGGACTTGTGTGTGTGTGATCAAGCTGGATTAGTGAGTGAAGGTATGTCAGGGTTATAAATACACAACGACACAACGTGACCATTTCCCCCCTGCAGCGCAGACAAGTTCTCCAACGCTCCTCAGCTTAATGTCTCTCACCTCTTTCACACTTGCGTGCGTGCACATGAAAGTGGGGTGTGATGTGTGTGTGTGTGTGTCATGCGTGTGTGTGTGTGTACCTGTCGGGCCACTCTCCGGGCCTCCCAGTACGGTTTGGAATCATCCACCGCCCGGCCAATCCGCTTCACCTGCTCGTCCAGCTTCACCGTGGCTTCAACAAGCACTGCACGGAACCGCTGACGGAAGTCCTACACACACACACACACACACACACAGATTCACACACACACACATCCACACACACACCGATTCGATCATGGATAGCTCACGAGACAGGCCCAATCCAGGCGTAAAACACAAATTTGCTGGACAGCTGACAGGAATTCAGATTCGGAACATTGTGCGTGTGTGTGGGGTGTGTGTGTGTGCGTGTGTGTGTGGGGGGGGGATGTCTGTGTGGGTGTGTCTGTCTCTCTGCGTTACGTAAGACTTTTCGCAGCAACCAGCCCGGTCTCGCAGTCGGACGGTTCCAGCTCAGCTTCGATTTTGAGAACTGTTCTAAGTTCGGCTTTTGCGTCTTCCTCCACAGAACTCGGGGGAACTCTGTGTGACGCTGATCCGCTTAACGAGACCAACGCACGCTCCTGCACACGCACACGCGGGCCCCCATTACCAGACAGGGTTTTAATGCCTCAACTACACAACCCCCTGCCCCCCCCCCCCACCATGCAGGCTAGTTTACAGGAAAACAGAGCTCATGTCATGATGATGGAATTCACCGGAGCTTCCTGTAACATCGGGACACTTGGTTCTGTTTTGATGCAGGGGAGGTTTGACAGAGCAGGCACACGGGAAGGGGAATGTTGTTGGAGTTCAAGATCAGATAGAGTTGCTAGATTTGTACTTGCTTTGTCCCGAAACACTCCCGCACACACCCGCTCACACACACATTTAACACACAACAAACAAAAACTTCCAGACACTGGACTAGACAACCATTAACCTTTGTTTACAGAAAACAACCTCACATTACCTCTACCTCCTCAAGTCCCACAACTACCCATATTCTGACAAACAACAGAGCTCTGTGTGCCTGTATGACTTCAAAACTCTCCTGCTGCCTGTAAAGGGGTAAGAGGAGGAGATCCCAGGCGTAATGAGAAGCAGAAGAGGCCAGGCAAAGGGAAGACGCGGAGGACCGGGCCTGGAATGTTCCGCTCTCCCTGGACTGCAGCCTGGCCCGCCTTCGCCTCTTCGCAGGAAATAGAGGCGAGTCGTATTACTGTACGCCCGCCTCTATCTCTGTCCCTAGTGCAGTCTCCACACATCAAACTAATATGTTTCCTGTGCACCTTCCTGCCATAGTTTCCTTGTTTGCCAAACTTATTTTCGCTCGTTCTGATTGATCCTAAGATTCTAATTCCATGTGATTCTGATACTAAGCCTACCTCCAACTCGCTCTCCCAGCGGTTGATGTCATCTGTAGACTGGTTCAGCTTCTCCAGTTCTCCCTGTTTACGTAGAAATAAGGGACGGGCAGGGTGAAAGAAGGGGGGGGGGGGGGGGGGGGGGGGGGGGGGGGGGGGGGGGGGAAGCGGGGAGAGAGCAGAGGAAAACAGAGAGGGGTCAAGGAGTGGGCAGGAGATAAGTAAGATAGAAGCCAAGCTTAAAGAACATCTGGAATTTATCAATTCAAGTTTTTTTTCACAGGCTTGCTGTAATTCACCAACTCAAACGCACAGACATTGCAGAACGGAATCCAAGTTCCGATACTTTGGTTAATACGTTTTCTAAATGATTTCCCATAATATAGGCTAGTCTCTACATTTCAATGCCACTTCCAGTAAGTCCGTTAAGCACCAAGACCGGATTCTTACCTGGACTCTGGGATCCACGTCTTCCTCGTCTGGAGATTCCTTGCCGTCGTCACATCTCTTCCCCGGGGTTGAACTGTCCATTTCTCTGGGTCTGCGTAATGGGTGTGTGCTACTTCTGATCGAAACAAAGCGCGACCCCCGGCGTGAATAGCGGCTGCAAAGGGCTTTCCAGTGACCAAATGTCGACACTGTTTCCAGGGTAGATCATCCAACAACAATCCATCATAAAAAAGGCTCCATGTCCGTCTGTTCGATGCGTTATCAACTTTGACTATAAATCCTAACCAGCTTGCAGAGCGCAACACGACGGTCGGTTCCCAACGAGAGGCTTCCTACATGCCCAGAGGCTGGACTTTAATGTGGGTCTGGAAGGATACCCAACTGACCTTAACCATAGACAGAGAGGGAGATGGAGGATTCTTACGCCCTCTAGTGGCTGACTTGGGGACAGTTCGAGAGTTCACGTCCAAATTTACATTACATTACATTTGCCTTTGTAATAATAATAAAATAATACATAATCTTACAGTGACGGAATGGTTTTGGGTATGAAATCATATTTACATTTACATGTATTCATTTAGCAGACGCTTTTATCCAAAGCGACTTACAAGAGAGAGCTTTTACAAAGAGCTGTCAGGGGTCACCAACCCTGGTCCTCGAGGGCCACTGTCCTGAAGGTTTTAGATGTTACCCTGCTCCAGCACACCTGATTCTAATGAATGGAAATTATGAGGATTCTACAGAGCTTGATAAGGATCTATTCATTAGAATCAGGTGTGCTGGAGCAGGGAAACATCGAAAACTGTCAGGACAGCAGCCGAGGACCAGGGTTGGTGACCCCTGCACTAAGTGTTAGGACAGTCTGAGTTATTTATTTGGTGTTCTACGCATGGAGCTGGTGTTTGGCCCAGACATGGCCCTCCTTGACCAGGAAAGATGTGCGTTCAGACAGATCCTCCTGAAAGGGGGTCATGATGGCGCCACCTACTGCCACAAATTGCGAAGTTCTTCCAACACCCAGATCCCCTCCTCTTTACTTCAGAGTCCATCGGTGCATACTAGTTTATTGACCATCAACTTCGGTTAACTACAAACAAGACTACAGGACCATGGTCCGTTCGACCGTGGACCATATAGTATACACGTATATATATTATAAACAGTATAAATATTTTTGTCACGTATTCTATTGTGGGTAGAAATACTCACACCTTTTTTTCACGAGGAACTGTTACAATCTTAGGTCTATAATTGCTTACTAGATACAATTGTCTGCAGAATCAGTTTAAAATCACAATTCTTAAATAGTTGGGTTATATTAGATGCTATTCCTAAATGATTAGGCAAATGTATAACTCTGATTAAATGGTGATTATAGGACTAAATATTCATTTTGAGAAACACATCTGGCAATGCTGGGAAGTAGGCCGATGTATTATTTACTTGGGCAGACTAAACAAAGCAGCGGGAATTGATCTACGACCGCCTCGCTGGTTCACTTTTCGTCATCGCGTTTCGGGAAACGGGCGTAACTTAACGTTCCAGGCCGCCTGCGTATGCGATCCAAACACCGATCGGCTGATCTCATCGGTAACGGACCTAAATAGGGATGCAGGTCTGAGAGAGAAACCTTCCCCGAATACAGAAGCCGGTGCTGTACAGCAGTAAACTATAGACTATCCCCTCTCTCTCGATCGCCATGCGGACGGAGTTCTAAGGGCTGCGCTTACTGCATGTCCTGTCAGCTGTTTCTGTCTGGAGCATCACCGTGAGGAGGCCAAGAGAGATCGACTTGAACCGGAGCCACGGACCCCCCACCACCGAACGGTTAGACCGAGGCTATAGGAATGGAGTTTAAGCAGATGGTGGAGGCGGCGGAGAAATGGTGCTCCGGAAACCCCTTCGACTTGATTTTTGCCGAAGAGGAGGATGAGAGGCGGCTCGACTTCTACGCCGAGCCCGGGATCTCCTTCTATGTGCTGTGCCCGGATAATGTGACAGGCGGCACCGACAATTTCGTAAGGGTCGTTATGGGTGTGCGCGGTGCGGGGGGGGGGGGGGGGGGGGGGTTGATAATGCTGAGGATGATGGTGCGTGTCTATGTCCATGCTTGTGTGTGTCCCCCGCCCCCGTCCCGGGCTGGTGGTCAGGGGAGAACGAGGGGGGAAGGAGCGCGGGTGAGAGGGCAGTGTGTGCGCTGTGGCTACGGGGGATGTCGCTGCACTCTCACAAGCTGTTGTTTTTGGCTATACGACTTCCAGATGTCCCATTGGCTTTCGTAACAACTTGCGGAACCATAGGCGAGCTTCTTAGGCTTTTGCACCACTGCAAGCTGCGGTGTGGGCCTATGCCTTTAGGCCTAGTGGGGCTGTAAATAATACAAGCCCCCGGTATGTCCAGGCCCATCTGCTCTGCGCCGTAACGGGCTAAATGCCCGTTTTCCGTTAGTTTTTCCACGGTTACGGGTTTCTGTCAAAACAGCCTGTATGTGCAGCTCTAGGTGGGCTAACATGACGTTTGTAACACGGGATAATTAGTAGAATGAAGCGCGCCGTCCACATGAACAGGTTAATAACGCTGTTGCTGTATCTACACTTCCTCATCCCCACATGCCTGATCCGGTTATGACTCAGGTCCAACACACGCACGCGCACACACGCACAGGCACACACACACACACACATCTCTGGAGTCCCAAGGGCAGAGATGGGCAGCTAAAATAACTCCCTATCTGCAGGCTCTGGGCTCAGCCGGAGATCCAGTTACTGAGGCAGATCAATACAGCTATCAGCAGGGGTTTGCCTCAAACACACATCCTCCCTCCCTCCCTTCTCTCTCTATCTCTCTCTCCCTCCATCCCTTTCTCTCTATCTCTCTCTCTTTCTCTCTCTCACACAGGCACACACACACAACAGTAGTGCCATACACAGGGCTCATCGCCTGCCTTGCTCTCTAGGGGGCAGTATCATAGCCCTCATGCATCCCTGTGGGCACGTCCCCTGGCTCTCTCTGTTGCTCTCCCTGTGTCTGCCTTTCTCTTTCACGCACGCACGCACACGCGCACACACACACACACACACACAGCCCATTATCTCCCTGCCAGTGAGAGGCCACCTCTGGGGACATGGCTTGAGTTAGTGGAAGTGTCATTATGTTCTGGCAGACCAGGCCACTATCCAGCCCTACTGTACAGTGTGATGCCGATCTGGAATGTGGTTGTTTTGCACAGACTCGTGACAGTCTGTTCTTCTGGAAGTGACAAAGCTGTTTTTGCACCTGGACGCCTGACTTCATGTGTTTGTGTGGCGGTGACACGGTTGTTTTGGCTCCAACATGGCTGTCCTTGGAGGTGTCTTATCTCTAATTACCATGCGCTACTTTCACTCAGAACACTACCCTCCTTTATGCAATGCTGACTCGGGGACTGCAGTGATCCTAAACCATAAGCAGCTGACTGACCATAACAGAAAACAGGGCTAACGTTCTCCTGTATCCTGTAACTGATTGACACTGTGTGTGTGTGTGTGTGTGTGTTTGTGTAGCATGTGTGGAGCGAGAGTGAGGACTGCCTGCCATTCCTGCAACTAGCCCAGGACTACATCTCCTCCTGTGGGAAGAAAACCCTCCTGGAAGTTCTGGAGAAGGTCTTCACATCCTTCAGACCTGTGAGTGGACACAGCACATCCTGTTGACCAATGATTGGACATTTGAACTTTTTAGGAGTCACTTATCCTAAGCACAACACATAGAACAACATGCGTCGTATTTTGACCACAAACACGGTGGAAGATGACATCATGCTCGACAAGGTGTGTTGCCTGTCAAACATGTATTATACCTCTCTATCCTGCTCCTCTCAGCTCCTGGGTCTTCCTGACATAGACGAGGACAGCTTTGAGCAGTACCATGCAAACGTGGAGGAGGAACCAGAGACGGACCACCAGCAAATGGGAGTCAGCAGTCAGCAGTGATGCCCCAAGATCAAGGCCCCCGCCTGGGCTGCCAGAGCCACCCGTGTCCTAGGCCTCTTGCCCAGCTCTGACACACAGGCCCGCAATGTTCCAACCACACCCCAATTTACAAACACCAAAGCAAACAGACACACACACACATAGGTGTAGTAATACACTCACACTTCAGCTTTTAAAAGTGCACTACGCTGTTCTTAAAAGACTCCAAGGCTTCGCTTCACACGTACAGCACATTACACCGCAACTGGTTCGGTTACGCAGTTGCTATTCTGTACAAGCTTATTATTATGATTATTATCAGTCTTAACCAGGATAGTTAAACGGTCATGCAATACATCACTTAAACACCTGGTCTTAAAAGAGAATGCCTATATGTGGCAGCTAATCCTTTCTGCTCCTAAATGTGTTGGAGGAAAAAAAAAGACCGAAAAATTACACGAGACAGATTTATGAATGTGAAGTGTAGAATGTTTAGAATGAGGCTGCATCGCGTTGTTTTCAAGATGATGAACTTCTCCCAGTTAAGAATGGAGTGACAGGGGTGTAATATGCTGGCAGAGGTAGAGAAACACACATCATAGAGCGAGAGAAAGAATTCCGATGGAGTCCCTTGTCAGTGGATAGACTGTCCAACCTTGTTGTGTGATTTATATCTTGTCAGTGTTTGACAGTGTTCATTACGTGTGGTCAAGCCTTCACCAAACACACACATCGCTGACGCAAGGATGCGGGTTCACCGGCGGGGCTGAGAGTCGGATTTCGAAGTCGAAAAACACCTTTACCTCTAGCAAGCATGTCGCACACATCACCACAACGAATGCAGCCTTCCTTTGCCTTCCTGCCCTTCCCAGCTCCTCAGCATTTTCCATGGAAACCAAAGGTTGATATCCCTCCACCCCTGCCGCTCTTGTTGATGGACGCCGTCGACCTTCGACCTGTCATTCACTATTGCCTGGCCTTATCAGCTGTTGTTTTTGCTTGCACCTTCCTCAGTCTTCCTGCTCATGTTGCTGTCAGTGGAATGGACCAGTTGCATCACGGACATGCCTGTTTTTTCGTCACATTGACAGCCTCAGTTCAGACAGTTGGACTTTGGGAGACAAGCAGATCCTAGGTCAGTGTCTAAGAATAACTGCTGAGGGCTACTCTGAGACCAGCCATAGCTCCCCTCCCCCCCCCCCACCCACCCCTCTCTATTCTCTCATTACGTCCCCCCCCCTCCTCCCTCTCTCTCCCCTCTCTTTCTCTCTAACTGTTTGGTTTGTTTATAACTGAAGGGAGAGGTTGCCCTGAACCACAGACATGAGATCAGATTACTGTAGAATCTATTGTTGACCTTCTTATTCAGGCACGAACAATGGACCTGGCCTTGTGCCTGTGTTAAGGGCATACCTCCTCCGTTGTGATTAGCGTTGAGTGTGTGACAACACCACTTCCACTGCTATGCTTTCGCCCCTTGTAGCCTTTCCGCCACCTGATTCTGCAACACTTGTAACTAACTTTGACTTATAATAGCCTTCCTGGGCATCTAAATCTGTTTGTCTTGTTTGTTTGTTATTTATTTGATTTGATTGTTTATGGTTATTTAAAGGATTCATATGATCGGTGTTTTATGTTTGTCCTAATGTGTGTGTGTGAAAGTATTAAATAAAACGTGGTGAAGGGTGTGGGAGCATATGTTTGTGTTGCTGTTGCTCAGTCTGACGTCACGCGCGACCTGACGCACGCTCAAAGGGGGGCGGCGCGACAATCCCAGCTTTCCTTCCTATGCGGTAATCATCGCATAGGAGTCATCGATCTCCGCAGCAATTCAGCCAAAGAGCGGAGGTTTTGGTGTCAATGTCAGTTCTGCAAAAAGGCGATAGAAAATAAAAAAAATCGGAGGACGTTTTTTATATTTGCTGATGAAGCTGATCAGCGGAGCCTTGTAAACGCCTCCATAGTCGTATCTGTTGCGCGTTGCAGCGCAACTAGAAACTTCCGAAGATTTGAAGAAGACTTGATATTTTATTTTGGATCAAGTTGTCATTTCTCGAAAAGTTTGTCTGCGGATTTCTTTTTCAACGGTCAAAAAGGCTGCCTGCGGCTTCGCCATGCGCAGTCGTTAGGGAATCAACAATTTCTATTGAAACAAACAACACAGGAGACATATCCCCGTAGACTTCCTCATCAAGGGAACTTGATTTGTTCACAGCCATGGGTCCGAAACAGAGCAGTCCAGTGGCGGATGGTAGAACCCGTGCCTATTCCAGTTCCGATGTCCCATCTGGAACTAACAGAGCTGGTGGGTTCAGGTACACCAACGGTCCGGACGGGCCTGAAATCCGATATACCGGTGGAAACGCACCAAATTCATATCAAGCTGGATTGAATATCCCCAGCAACAGGAGGCCGGGGACCCTGCTGTTTGGCAGCAGCCTGGATGACACAGACGGGGAGAGCGGGCTGTCTGGCGGCGGGCACCGGCTGCTTATTGGGTCACTACCAGCGCACCTGTCCTCCCACATGCTAGGAGGTAAGGAACGTTAAGGTTAAATATTTGGACGTTTTAATTGACTTTTTCTGACTTGACATGCTCCCAACGTTCAAATATGACACTTGTTCAATGATTTTGTGTGTGTTTTTTGTGTATCTTGCATGGTGATTGAACCCGAGTCTTGACTATCGCAAGAAGGTGAAATTGATTTCTTAATTTGTCATTGCGCACGCAAAGACATGGAGTAAAAACAAAGAAGAACCCATGGCCAGTCACATGCTCATATCTCTTTGTCTCGCTTTTACACACATGCACGCGCGCACGTATGCACGCACGCGCACACCATGTAATTTACTGGTTTCCTGTCATGCTGGAACAGATTGAGGCCATGTAGGCCTGACACAAACAGACACAATGTCAGGAGTTAAGACCTTTGTCACAGTGCCCACATTCAGGCCCACATACAAACAAACACACCCACATGTATGTCCCTGTGACTGTCGGGCACACTTACAACAAACTCACTCTCGGTCTCTGAAGTGCGTTTGTTAAGGGTGTTCAGATCACACATGTCACTACAACTCAGGGACATTGGCACCCTTCCCCACTCACTGTGTACTTCCTTCCAGGAATCTTTCCTTTGTCGTGAATGATCTCGTCATCACTAACCTTTGCTTTCTGACTACAAGTGTTCTTATGTCAACAGTGTCGAGACTTGACCTAGTTCATACCGTCTCGGTCACGTAAACAGTAGAACTGAACTACACAACCTAAGCGCACAAGCGTTACCTTGATTTCACATGAGGGTGTGTGTACTTCGAGGGGTGCAGGTTCTGGTTACTGTTGACCCCCTTTTGCCAGGAGTTGGAGGTAAATGTCACAGGATAAATCCATTTCCAGCCAAAGCTTGTCCAGCTTCTGACCTGCTAATCTTTGCTCAGTTGATAATGAAAACAGGTGGTGGGGGTTGGGAGGTTGTGTTAAACCACACACACACAATGCACACACATGCTTACAGCGTGCACACACACACACAGGCCACAGTATAAATACAGTACATATGTCCTATTTATCATCAGGCTTCGTTAGATGCTGTACGAGTAATAAGGTGTTAGCCTCAGCAAGCTCCCTGATGTGTGCGGTGTGTCTGGGCAGGAGAGATTATCTCCGGGAAAAATAGATCTAGGCTAGCTAATCTATAACTGCTGTGTCGCTGTGTACGTGTGTGCTTGTCAGAGACCTACAGTACAACCTTGCTTTACACACACACACACACACACACACACACACACTGTGATGAATTTCAGATTATCAGACCTAAACCAGTTATGTTGGGCTGTTTTTTTCCCCAGGGTTCCATTGTCCTGTGTGTTCCAAGTTTGTGTCTTCAGACGAGATGGAGCTCCACCTGCTCATGTGTCTAACGAAACCCCGCCTCTCCTACAACGGTGAGACCAACAATGTTTGTTTTAAAGTTGGGTTTTCAGTCTTCTTGCTTGCCTGCCTGTCTGGTTAAATCTTTCTGCTTGCCTGGCTGGCTCAAGCCCCTCCCCCTCCTCTTAAATAACTTGAAACTGACACCCATCCACCATTGTTGATCCCATATTTAATAGTACATAATAAAATGGAAATGTAATGGAAAATCTCTTATCTCAGGGGTGGCCAACCCTGGTCCTCGGGAGCCTCATAATTAGAATCAGGTGTGTTGGAGCAGGGAAACATCTAAAACCTTCAGGACTGTGGCTCTCGAGGACCAGGGTGGGCCACCCCTGTCTTATCTAATTATTTATTAACTTTTCTAAGCGGTACTAACAAAAAAGCCAAGGTCATTTTAGAATGAGAAATATTTCATCTCTTTTCAAAGCTCCTTAGCGTTATTCTGTGACATGGGTGTAAATGTATTAGTACATTTCAGCATATCTGTACATAATGGGTGGGATTTCTTCATGTCCCAGCATATTCCCTGATTGGTTGACTATGTCTTCTCTCAGAGGATGTCCTGGCTAAGGATTCTGGGGAGTGTTCCATTTGTCTCGATGAATTGGAGCAGGGTGACACAATTGCTCGACTGCCCTGTCTCTGTATCTACCACAAAGGGTAATAAGCAGGAATGTGCACACACACATCATATAAAAGAATTCTGTGTACTGTAAATAAAGTTAATGTTTCTCCCCTTCTCTCGCTTTCTCCCTCCTTCCCACCTCTATCTGTCACTGTCCAGGTGCATAGACGAGTGGTTTGAAGTAAACCGCTCATGTCCAGAGCATCCGTCAGACTAGACTGGATTTGAGCCACGTGTTACTTTTCTCCATTACCGTCCAATGGCTGACATTACCTCAGCCCACCACCATCTGTGCCAGACCCAGACTCTCCTTAGGGACTATTTGCACTACATTTCCCAGAAGTCTTCAAATAAAGAAGAGGACTGTTGACCACTCAAAGAAAGGAAAAAAGAAAACTGTACTTCAGTCTGGCTGTAAAACCAGCGTTACTGAGGAAGAAATGTGAAAGAGAATCACAATCGAGGACTCTGCGTTATTGGGAGCACTTCAGGGAGAATCTACTTTGGATTTAATTCAATTTTTACTCCTCAGCCCTATAAACAATAATGTAATATTATATTCTCTCAGTAGAAAACCTTTTTACTTTGTAAAATTCTTATACAGAGCTTCAATTAATTTTTTAATTGCCTGTGTTGTGTGCTAATTATTTGTCAAATATTGCTTATAACCTCAATAATCAAGTCCAATTCAGTACAGAAATGAGCAGTGGTTTAGAATTGAGATATATATATTTCAGGGATTACTGTGAGATTATCATAGACATGATACAATATCCTTTATTTGTGACTTTTAGTCATATTTTGTATGTCTATTTAAGTGCCATGACTGTAATATGCTGCTAGGTAAATGTTCACAGCCACAGTAGTTAAATGTACACTTGATATATATTTTTGGAAATACCACATGCAATTGTAATGTGAGAACTAGCAAATGTTAGTTCAATGACGTACCCGATATCATCTGAAATGACAAATCCGTTGGTGTTTTGGTGAATATTATGATATCACAATGTTACCTGCATCAGTGATTGATAATTTACCTACAGAAAGGTGCAGTGATAAAATTAAATAGTACGTTTATTTTACATTGACTATATCAACTGGCTGTGTTTTGGGATTTATTTCATAAAAGACAATAGTGACAGAATAATCTAAATTGACTGAATGTTCTAAACATGTTGATGGAAAATTGCATACAATTGTTAGTTCAATCTGTCTGCATGTGTTCAATTCAAAATCAGTTCAATTAGCCTACACATTTCAATTTACAAACACTTATCCTAATAAAGCACTGATGTGAAGCCTTGTTTTTTTCTCTGTTTCTCTCCAGACACAACACTAACAGCAACATTAACATACAGGCAGACGTTTTAAAAAGCCTTCAAATACATTGTTTTTACAAAATAATTATAAGCAACAATCAACAGCCATAAACTACTTTAGTTTTACCGTGGTTATTGCATGCCAAATCCATGTTAATATATATATCATGTTAGCCTATTCCTGAATCAATTTCAACCTCATCTTGATAGGGGAAAATTAGCTTGTTATCTCAACGTCCTAATTTCAACCAAAACACCACGATGAGTGACTGATATGAATTTTCATCCTTCATAATACTTTTATTATATTGTGTACTAAATTTGACCTGTAATCCAATTAATTTTTTAAAGAAGAAATAGGTTTTGTGTATTTTACTTTTATTTTGAAAAAAGGAGAGGGATAGACAGCTGCTGTAGACAGTCGCCAGCTCGCGCCTTCGCCGGAAGATTTAATTTAGTTTATAATGTACTATATTGTATCTCTTATAGTATATTTTACCCTGCAATACTGTGTGCTGTACTTCACTCTGCTACTGTTGTGGACTGCAATCCCCCTCCCCCAGGGAACAAATAAATATTTTTATATTCTATTCTACTTTTATTCTGATATGTCCGAACGAAATCCACCGAAATGACGTGCCTTTGTGGCAGAGTTCAGAAGCATCTTTCCAGTACACGATAAATCAAGTCGCTAGTTCTATATTAAGTAGCTAAGCTACCCACAATAATTAACAATTGTACATTTGGCGAGAGTTTCTTTGGTAAATAATTTACACCTCTTGTTTTCTCCAAGCGTGTCTGCTTTAAAGAAAAAGTAACGTTGTTGTCTAGCTTACTGCTTTGTAAGATAGAGCTAGCAAGTACAGTAGCCATAGCTACTAGCTGACGTGTTTTCCCTTCACGTCAATAAATAAAGCAGTTATGCAGTATTGTGGTATAGGGAACTTTATAGTTCCTGCAAATCCGAAATATGGTTCATGCATAGTAAGTCTAGACATGGTTTGTTAGGTCATCAAGGTAGACTAGCAATACAAAACTAACGACCCACTTGACATTGTTTGCAGGTGCACCTGTTCAAAATGGGAAAAGGTTGCAAGGTTGTAGTGTGTGGCCTGGCATCAGTTGGAAAAACAGCCATTCTTGAACATTTGCTGTATGGCAATCACGCTGTTGGTAAGTTGGTCTGTTGTGCATCTCGTGGTCATCGATATCCCCCTAGTTAAAAGGATTGATTTGATGGCTTGCATGATATTGTACCGCCTGAACTAGCCCCTACAATGTAATCACAGCACACGTTTGTGAACTTAAAATCTCTTCCAAGTTGGCTACCTTGTTTAATACTGTTTATCAGTGGTCCCCAGGGCCCACTGTCCTGCATGCATTAGAATCAGGTGTGCGGGAAGGGGGAAACATCTCAAACATACAGGACAGTGGCCCCTGAGGACCACTGCTGTATAAATTTAAGTAGACCACCATCTACTTCAGTTGCCAGCCCCTTCTCTCCACAAAGATCTAGCTCGGGGGTCGGCAACCATGGTTTTAGGGAGCCATAGTCTTGAAGGCTTTAGAACGTTTCCCTGCTCCAGCACACCTTATTCTAATGAAAGGTAGTTATGAGGTTTCCACAGAGCTTGATAATGACCCATTCATTAGAATCAGGTGTGCTGGAGCAGGAAAACATTAAAACCTTCAGGACAGTGGCTCCCTAGGACCAGGGTTGCCGACCCCTAGTCTAACTAATGGATGCGATCACCTCTCAGAATGACAGATGTTCTTTGCAGGCTCGGAGTCCAGCGAAACCCAGGAGGATGTGTACGTGGCGTCGGTGGAGACGGACAGGGGAGTGAAAGAACAGCTCCGCCTGTATGACACTCGAGGTCTACACGACGGCCTGGAGCTGCCTAAACACTACTACTCAGTGGCCGATGGGTTTGTGCTGGTCTACAGCGTCGACAATCTGGAGTCCTTCAAGAAGGTGGACATACTGAAGAAGGAAATAGACAAGTCCAGAGACAAAAAAGAGGTACGGTCCAAACTGCGGAGCTGCCTTTATCTACAAAGAAGGTTTAGTTGACGCAAGATCAACGTCACCCTTGTGTTCATTTACAGATAAAAAGGAATGACCCTCCACTCTGTTTAGGCCACAATGAGACATTTAGTCATTTAGCAGACGCTCTTATCAAGAGCGACTTAAAGGAAATACAGGGACATCCCCCCCCCCCCCCCCAAGGCAAGTAGGGTGAAGTACCTTGCCTAAGGACACCACGTAATTATCGTACAACCGGAAATCGACCCGGCAATGTTCCGATTACCAGCTCCATTCCCTAACCGCTCATGTGAAGCATGGCTGCATATTTCAGTGCCCAACAGGGTCATTTAATTAACATGCTTTATTTCAGGGTTGAAGGTGGGGCCTTTTGACCCGTAAAACGGGGAGTATGCAGGATGTTGAGAGCACAAGGGTTAAACATATTTTGATCGCTGCAGTGTTGACAACATGGCGTTGTGTCCTTGGGCAAGGCACTTCACCCTAATAACCTCAGCAGGAATATCCCTGTACTTGCTGTAAGTCCCTCTGGATAAGAGCGTCTGCTAGATGACTAAGGATAAATGTAAAGCGTGCTGTGTTGCGGTTATCACACCTGTAAAGGCCACGTGTGTCCTCTGGAGCAGGTGACCGTCATCGTGCTGGGGAACAAGACAGACCTGCGCGAGCGCCGTCAGGTGGACCAGGAGACGGCGCAGCAGTGGGCCCGGGGGGAGAAGGTCAAGCTGTGGGAGGTGAGCGTGACGGAACGCAACTCCCTCATCGAGCCGTTCACCGTGCTGACCAGCCGCCTCACGCAACCGCAGAGCAAGTCCGCCTTCCCGCTGCCCGGCCGCAAGAGCAAGGGCACGCCCTCTGACCTCTGAACCAAGAGGGCGCTCGCTGGCTCACCGCAATGGATACGGTTCATTTCCTGGACATGGTGCTAACCCAAACGTGTGTGGGGAGGGCCGAGTCTCCCATCTCACACGTGCATTCAGATCTCAAATCTGTCCATCTCGAATGCCTTTCAATTAGAAGTGCAACACTACCTTGTACCGAGCGTAACTAGACAGCAATAAGAACCCTACTTTGCTTTGATGATGTTTGGCTGTAACCTGTTAAATCTGTCATTTGTCCAAGTGGTTCACTAGCATTTAGCTCATCGGCGTTGAGAAAATATTTATTTTATACATAATTTATTTTTGTCACTTTACTAAAATTACATTCCTAGAAGATAGGAACAATGTAAACGTAGAATCCAGTTGTGCTTGAATGAAATGTCTTGGCGCGAAAAGCTCCTTGTGAGCCTAATAAATGTGATGTGCTGCTGCTGACTGTCTTTGCCTAATGTAAATCGGTTGGACAGGTCATTACAGTTACATTTAGTCATTAAGCAGATGCTTTTATCCTAAGCGACTTACAGCAAGTACGGGAACATTCCCCCTGAGGCAAATAAGAAGTGTCTTCCTCAAGGACACAACATCACATAGCCACAGCCAGGAATCGAACTCACAACCTTTCGATCATGAGCCCAACACCTTAACCTGCATAAGATCATTATAAAAGAAGACTGACAGCCAACCCTTTTCTCTATCAGTAAAACTACATTAAAATCTGCTTAAGTTACGATCTAGTCATACAAGAAGCCAAGGCAGTTTACATCAACTAACTTTAATAATCATTGAAAGAAAATCCACGTTGACATGACATTTGAACCTGTCCGAGAATCATGCTGCAACACCTCAAACAGGCAGTCCGACTATATCGTTTTGTTTTCCGAGCATGAGCTAAAAATGAATTCATTTACAAAAAAAGAAAAAGAAATGCACAATATGGTACATTATTGCCAAATCTTGATTACAGATGGGCAGAGATAACTTAAAACACAATCAACAAAAATGACAAGAGCTAAGACTTCAGTTCCAAGATAAAAATGAATCACTCAATCCTTCCCTCACAACCCCCCCAACCTGCTCCCCCCCCCCCCCCCCCAAACCCGCTCCCATTCTGACCCCCCCCCCCCCCCCCCCCCCCCACCACCACCCTTGCACCACCCCTCGATCCCAGAGTTGTCCAAGAGGCAGCTAGTTTTTGTTTTTTGATGCTCTACCGTGATTACATTTTGTATTCTCCAGGGACTATGTGGCGTAGCGCTTGGTCCACTGTTTGGCTATCCTGTCGTGTTCTGGTCTGTTGGTTGTGTACTGGGTGGCGATGCTTCCCACCAGAGGGTCCGCTGGAAAGGGAGAGAAAGACATCACTTATTCATGTTGATGAACTAATGTAGTATCAGTGACAAGATGGATACTCAGAGAAATACATGAGGCGGCGTACAAATGTAAAACTTGGGATCGTTTAAAAAATCTAGTTGGATCTTCTGCGTCTGTCTCACCTGTCAGACTTTCCAGGGTCATAGTCTGTGTGTGGTTACTACCAGGGTTGTAGTCATCTGTGTGTGTGAGTAAGTTTTAGCAGAGTTGCAGTGTGCGAGAGTCTTACCAGGGTTGCAGTGTGAGTCTTAGCAGGGTTGCAGTGTGTGTGAGTTTTAGCAGGGTTGCAGTGTGTGTGTGTGTGTGTGTGTGTGTGTGAGAGTCTTAGCAGGGTTGTAGTGTGTTTGTGGCAGCGAGTCTTAGCAGGGTTGTAGTGTGTTTGTGGCAGCGAGTCTTAGCAGGGTTGCAGTGTGAGGCAGTCTTAGCAAAATTGCAGTCCAAGTTATTCTTAGCAGGGTTACAGTGCGAATTAGTCTTAGCAGGGTTGCAGTGTGAGTTATAGCAGGTTTGCAGTGTGAGTCTAGCAAGGTTGCAGTGTGAGCGAGTTTTACCAGGGTTGCAGTGAGTGCGTAAGTGAGTCTTAGCAGGGTTGCAGTGTGAGTCTTAGCAGGGTTGCACTGTGAGTGAGTCTTACCAGGATTGCAGTCTGTGAGCAGGGAGCAGATGGACAGCAGCACCTTGGAGATGGTGAGGGCGGGGCTCCAGTTGTCCTTCAGGATGTCCAGACAGATAACTCCCTGGCTGTTGATGTTGCAGTGGTAGATCCTCGTACGGAACGTCACCTGACAAAGTGGAAACATAAAATTAATCGTCAATAAGAGTAGAGTATATTCATATTCTTGTCCTTTTAAACTGTGAAGTTATAAATCTCGGTTTGACTGCACTAGTTCAGGCACTAGTGCATGTTGGCAGCAGTTTACCAGATTCATGAATCCATATCAGATTTCAACTTTATGCCCTTTGCTCAGGATAATTTTATTAGAACTGCCACCCCCTTCCACACCCACACAGACAGAGCTTTCTGGCTTCACAATCATAAATGTGAACTACAACACTGCCCTCTAGTGGTAAATGCAGCAATCTTTACCAGGACAGTGAGAGAATGCAGTTTAAAACACCGAACTAAGAATTTAAATCTAGCACGCAGACTAAAACTACATTTAGTAATTTACATGTAGTCATTTAGCAGATGCTCTTACCAACTAGTCTAACTCTTACTAAAACTAGTCACGCATCATAACATACTGTGAATTCCTGATCCTAGATTGGCCCTAATCCAACACAGAAATAATCTGCATCCGAAATCTACATTGAATTTTTACTTATCAAGAACCAAAATCGTTGTCTCCACCCTGGAGCAGCGGTAGCCTCACACCGCTCACCAAAACAAACAACGTTTGCCTCATCAATTGTGTCCTCATCCATTCATAAAATCACCTTGGGGGGCTTGAAGGGGTAGTCTGGTGTGAAGGCGATGTCCAGGAAGAAGACCCCTCCCTCGTAGACGGAGCCTGGGGGGCCCAAGATGGTGGACCTCCACTCATAGATGTTATCTCCTTTAGGGCCCGCACTGCAAGCACACAGACAAGGACCGTTCAGAAATGTTCAGTTACAGCAACAAAAAAACAGGTCATTGAGGGGCCACTGAGTGGCACCATAGCACAGATAATTTAAGACAGCAGAATTTCTTATCATTTTTGTAGTTTGGTTTTCTTGCTGCAAAACCAATTTCCCATGGCAATGTCATTTGAAACTGACGTTTTCAAAGTCTAGCTAACAAAAGCTTCTTGGTCACAGGGGTTCCTTTAAGTACGTGTGAAGACATACTTGAGGGTTAAGGATGGAGAGTTAAAGAAGAGTGAAAGCTTAAACTAGTCACGGTAAAAAGCCTTAAATAACAGCTGCAAAAATGTCCTACTCGAGTTTCAAAATGTCCACTCAACATTCTTTTAAACCAAGTTCCAAAGTGTCCAAAAGTAGATCAATAAATAAAGAGAACTTCGCTACGCGAGCAAATGATCGCTCAAGACAACTTCACCTTTTGTGAAGTGTTCGACAGTATTTTCTTGAAAGTAGCACTTGAAGAAAGTATAATGGGCTCTTTTTACGCTGAGGGAAAGTTTCCAGAAGTATCAGGGCAACAACACAGAAGCCCCACATTGGCTGTCTAAGGCCATTACAGTAATTTGCTTACCAAGATAAAGAGGCTGTGACTGAAAGGGCCCTTAGTGTAACTTACAACCCATGTGACCCACAGTTTGTTTTGTAAATGATAAGATACCTAGCCCTGGATATCTTACCACTATACAGATAACGATAAGATATTCAGCTCTAGCTATTGCACTGACAAACTAATGAAAGACAGAGTCATTGCTCATTCAGCTTAACGTGTGACTTACAAGACCGCATTCTTGAGAAGCGCGTGCCTCTTATCAGGAATATGATCATGTATCAGATTTGGAGAGAAGAAGAAAAAGAAAAAAGAAGAAAAAAAAGAGTTTTGTTCACACAAGCAACAGCCTACAATGCTACTACAGATGTGCTGGACACACGAACACACACACGGACACATACACGCCTCAGTCAAACCCCTGTGCAGCCTAAGTAACCAAAATAGATACTGTATCGTTTCACACTGAATATGGCAGCCTCGGGTTTTCTTTTAGCCTGACAACAAAGCCGTTTCACAGGCGAGGCAGAGATCGACAGAGGACAGCCTGTCTCCTGCCCTGACAGACAAAGACCACACAGTCCTCTGGAAGGCAGCAATGTTCCTTACCATCACTGTTGTCATTCACCTCAATACAAAAAGAGAGAAAAAAAAAAGGCCTCTTCTACAACCTCCTCTTTTACACACCAATAAACATGGTCGCGGGATCACATTTTCGTAGTTCTATTTTCAATAATAATCGTAACCCCCCCCCCCCATACACACACACACACACTTCAGACAACACACATTGTTAGGGGGTTCAAACGATTTCTTCTATCCACGTTGACTTCTCAGAGACCCCAAACAAAGACGACAAGTGACGACCCCCTCCGCTTCCCCGAGTAGGGGCTCCGAAATCTGCTGTAGTTTAACAGTCGGCCCTCCCCCCAGAGCTTTTCAGCCGGGAGGATTTGTTGAGTGCAGATCCTCTCCAGTGTACGCTGTCTGTCATCACACCATCATAGCTCCACCATTAACATCTGGCTGCACTCCTAATGATAGCAGCAAGTACCATACTGCAGTATTACCAATTAGGCTAAATGATCAACCTACTTAGAGTGGCTTAGAGTTTGCTCAGGCCCAAAAAAAAAGACCTTGTATGAATTTCAAATAACACTTCTGCTCCCAGGAAAACGTTCAACACGTTCAACATGGAGCTGCCATGTCAGGGAAGCTGCATGTCTGACACTGAACAGAACACAAGATGGGATCGGCAGACCAGGCCGACTGGAACCCAGTCCCATCATCGCAACATCGATTCAGGGAACGCCGTACCGAGAAAGTCCTTAAGTGTACTGAATTCACAGCAGCTCAGAGGTAGTCTGGCTTACAGAGCTCACCAAAGCAACGCAGGCTGGGCTAGCTACTTCCTCTCCAGGGAGTGAGGCTTTTTATAGATATGAAAAGCTTTTTAGAAACCTCAGCAGTCGCACACAAACACGGGCTCACACACACGCGCGTGCTCGCGCACAAACAGGCAACAGCTCGCACAGTAACGCTCTGTAATGTGCGAGAGAGGGAGAAGAATCGGCTGGCAGTCACGCACAATAAACACAAGCTCAAAGCGGAACAAGTGCAGAGATCACACGTGCCTTCGGAGGATTTAAAACAACCTTGACACACCTCGCTCAGAGGAACCACCCTTAATGTCACTAATGCACGCACGCAATCACACCTTAAACAGGGTTTCCTTAGGAACAACCCTTCATCTGACTAAGCAGTTAGAGGGGTGGGGGTTCAAATGGTAATGACATGTTTTCTGTTATCGTATAACACACTGGCACCAGTCCCTGTTACAGCACACGCAGTTCAACTTCTCAACAAACAACTGGGATGAGCCTTAACCCTGGGAATGTCAGGAATCTGTTAGGGCGCTGGACACCCAAGGGCAACATCCAGAGAGCCAGAGAGAGAAAAAAGAGAGAGAGAAAAAAGAGAGAGGGGGGGAGAGAGAGAGAGAGAGAGAGAGAGAGAAAGAGAGAGAGCGAGAGAGAGCGAGCGAGAGAGCGAGAGAGAGAGAGAGAGAGAGAGAGGCAGTATATAGCCTGGGTGTGGGGAGGGAGACTGAAGGTGCGTGAGGCCGAGTCCGAGAGCGCGTGGCTGGGAGCAGAGAGGACAGCTTGGGATGGCTGCAGTTAACACACTGATGACAAGAGCAGTTTAAAATAAGACAAGGCTTATTTTTGCTGCATTTCCCACGTCAAGTATAATTTGGGTATGATCAGCTGCATCAGCAAAACTTGTCAGGTAAGGATTGTATATAGAAAATATGTATATTTTTTTAAGAGCTTGCTGTTTTGTTGAACACCCATCTACAGTTTAAGACCACAGATAATTTAATAAGGCCTTAGCTGTTTTGGTGTCAAAATATACTATTCTCACTGGGAGTATATATAAAAAATGACTGTAATTCACTTAGAACTGCATTGTCTAATTCTGCGTATGCATACATTGATATTCTTTTGTTCCCAGGTGTAATACTGTTACAATCCGATTTATTTGTTCATTGACCGAGACGAAAGGTAAAGGTGTTCTCCAGGCCCAAAGACCCAGTTAAACTCCAGTCCTCGAGGGCCACTGTCCTGAAAGCTTTAGATGTTTCCCTGCTCCAGCACAACTGATTCTAATAAATTGGTAGTTATCAGGCTCTGTGGAGGTGTGCTGGAGCAGCGAAACATCTAAAACTGTCAGGACAGCGGCCCTCCAGGACTGGAGTTTGACACCCCTGCGCTAGATTAAACTGACAACTTCACTTTGAGATTCACCGTCAAAATGCCCCTCTTCCATCTCTCATAGTCTCTCCCATTCTCTCTCTCTCAAACACACAAACACACCAATGACAGAGACCTGGTTCCTTCTCTGCTGCAAAGGTGTGACAGCCACACTTTCCAGCTGCAGAGTTGAACTCTGGTGCCACAGTCATTGTGTTGATCGGGCCTGTTAACTGGCACATCTAGAGCACTTATGTGGTCACGGCTATGGTGAGGCTAAGTGCTTATTTAGGGAATAACTGCCCAACTGGTGGCCTGGAACACTCAAACATGCAATCAGCTCGCTCTGGGTCTAGACAACATCACAGCTCGCTCTGGGTCTAGACAACATCCCAGCTCGCTCTGGGTATAGACGACATCCCAGCTCGCTGTTCTCCAACTCCACTTTGGTCAGAGTGCAGTCAGCCTGTGGCTGCATCCCCCATGACTAATCCGGCTACGCAAACATGTCTTCACTTGGAGACTGTAAATACGGTGTGTTGAAAACAGCACCGTGCTTCTAAACAGCCTTCAAGTCCTTCTGCAGGAAAAACCTCGCCTCTGTCCTCGCCTTTCTTCACAGATTGTGTATCTGTCATCATTCCACACCCCAACTGTAAATGCAGAGTGTTTCTGACACTGAGCCCTCTCTACTTTACTAATAAGAGCCTGTGGCTTTTGACAGACCACTAAGGGACTACTTGCATCATGCTTCCTGTATTAGGAGATTACATATTGTGTTGCCAATGGCTAGAAGCATGTGATTTAACTAGATACCCGTTCCAGACCGTTTAAGGGCGACCACTGACCCCCTTGAAACCTCTGGACAACAAAAAAAAGAGAGAAAGAAGACAGTCTGAGAGGGGATGAGAAGGCAGTTTAGTAACGGGTCGGGTTGGTAATCAGAAGGTTCTTGGTTCAAATCCCGGCTGTGCCACAATGCCATGGCAAGGCACTTCACCCTACTTGTCTCAGGGGGGGAATGTCCCGGTACTTGCTGTATGTCGCACTGGATAAGAGTGTCTGCTAAATGACTAAATGTCATGTAATGTCTCACACATAAGCAGTCACTTACCTACAGTTTGGTGGTGGGTCCAGAGTAATATCTGCCAACTCCTTCTGAATTCTGTGTTCAGAAATTAAACACAGAAATGTTAAGGTTGACCAAATTGCACCACTATGACAAGCAGTGTAGGTGGGTCTGATTGTCTTATAATGTATAATTATACCAAGGTTAATTGGATTCTGGTATTGGCTATGGGCCTGTGTATCCTAAATCTTGCAGGGATGAACCAATAAATCGTGTAAGTATATATTTCAATACAAAAAATTTACAATATGTATGGCGTTATGCCAATATAAAGCCTATGGTTGAGCTATCTGCTCATGGCCTAATCTTCACCTGCGTCTCGTGTGCATTCATTGGATTTACAGAAATCGTTTGAACTGAGTTAACGAAATTGTATGTACATTAAAATTACTCTTAAATAAATTTAATCTTTCAACTGAATGCTAGTTTCATTTTTTTTTTTTTTGTTGAAAATATCTCGATATGCATCGTACACACCCATTGTTTTGTATCGTGAGTTGAGTGTATCGTTACACCCCTAAAATTATTTAAACAAACAAATTATCTTCAAATAAAACAGTACACTGTCAACTTACCTTTTAGCACTGGTGGAGAGGAGTTTAGAAGTCTTGCTCATGCTGGCTTTGCTGTCTCGTTTCTTACTAAGGGTGCTTTTCTCTTGCAGGTTACTTATGGACGATGAGGAAGACGAAGAAATGTTGCTGGCACGTGAATCTTCATCCGACATACCGATCTTCGATGGGGAAAAAAGACAAGATGCATCCATGAACAGAAATCGTACACCGCACCTGCTCACAACTGTAACAGTATATATTTTCCAATAAGGCTCGATTGAGTCAATAACCAGGCTGTGCAACGGTGACCTTTAACTGTTTATTTAACCGTACGACCTAACGACCCAGAAATCAGAAGGCTGGCAAAAGTCGACCGAGTTATGTGCTTTACTTCCATCAAGGACGCATATTTCAATTCGATCTTATCCTTCTTATCACAGATTCGTTCTTTCATAAGACTTCAAGGCAGATTACTGACCCCCCCACTCTCATGTTGGCACTGAAGCGTTATTTAGGCTGGGCAGGGCTGCAACAAAGCATTGCCTGCTCAGCTTTTTTGGTCGTAAACTGGACACACACATCTTGCGAATTAACACCTCATGGATACGTGCCACTTCCCCCACCGATTCATTGAATGAGCTGTAACCAGCTCCAAAACGGAAAATGATCATCGATTTGGGCGATGTCGCATTCGTTTTTGGGGGGGAAACCCTTCACTTTCCACCGAACATGCAGGACTACGGAAACTTTCACCCGGATCGCATGATGTGCTTTTCCTTGGCAGTAGTTAAATCAGATTCCGAAATCAAATACAGTTTGCGTGTTATTAGATCCATAACCGGAACAATTCGATTTGAGTTGGATTAGATCCCCTCGACACGCAGCTGATCTCGGTCCAGCCAGTCTTGGGATGGAGCAATTTCTTACATTTCTTCACCGACGGCCATCGGCACATAGTACTGACCTGGATATCGACTGGATGCACCGAGCAGCATGAAATGGCAACGTATGTTCCGATGTTAGTCAAACATTTATGGTTAGATACCTTTCTTTGTGTGTCTGAGTGTCTCCGTCGCCTGGACGCGTGCCTTTCGCCTCTCGCGGAGCGGAAGTGCTGGTGCAAGAGCAGACCAAGCAATTCAGGGCAATGGAGTCAGTGAGGGCACACTCAAAATGACAATGCCAAGTGGAGATCATTGCCGAGGGGAAGAATGAAAAACCAAGAAGTTATGGAAATGTGTTTTCACATCATTGAAATGAATATATGCACTCCCAGCTCCCTTTGCCTTACGAGACCATTGTGCATCATGCCATTATAGTTTATGGATCTCTTTCAGGCTATGATTCTCGGCCACAACAGAGTTGTCGATGCCTGTAGTAAAGTTGTGCCAATTTTATATATTGTGTGAGCAGCAGTTAATACCATTAGAAATGCCGCACGTATATTTGACTGTCAACATTTACACTGATGACACAATGAGTGCGTTATTTATTTGGAGTCAGTGACGAGGGGGTCATGGGTCTTACACAACCCCAGTCGTGCTCTCCGACTTTGTGCTTTAACACCTTGCCGTTATGATATCACAGTCATTGTTTGTCGCACATGATACAGACTGAATGAATCCTCCCCCAGTTCCACAGTCCTCTATTCTCCCACTCCCTCATGTTATCTCCAGCCTGCTGCCTGATCAGGGGCTGACAAACCGTGACCTTATCAAGTGATGCTATGTCATTCTTTAACCATCAGTCAGTATCCACATGTCAATAAGCCATGCCACTGTATAACCTAGAAACAGCTGCTTCCTTTCCAACCAATAAACTCATCGCAAAAGCATGACCGGAAACCATATATTTAGTTTGATAGTCAACCACCTTAAAGGAGGGAGTCATGTGGCGCAGTTGGTTAGGGTGTTGGGTTAGTAATCAGAAGGTCTCTGGTTCGAACCCCGGCTGTGTCAACGTGACGTTGTGTCCTTGGGCAAGGCACTTCACCCTACTTGTTTCAGGAGGAATGTCCCTGTCGCTCTGGATGACAGCGTCTGCTAAATGACTAAATGTACAGTGTATTCCGACCGGAATGTTCCAGGCCACGGACGAGGAGGTGTGGATGGGGGGTGGACGGGGGGGGGGGTGGGGTATTGAGAAGCACCAAAACAATGATCATTCTTTCCCTGCGGGGGAGGATTCCCCATGCCTGTCAACCATAATTACCTCCGCGGGTCTTGTTCCACTTTGCAGCTTGGCCTATTAATAGCCAGGGCCTAAACTAAACCCAACCATCAACACTCAGTCACATCATAGCATATGCAAACCTACTACTGTAACCAATCCAAACCATCTATGACTGCTGACACTTAGGTAAAAAGACAGGTTTGATTTCTGTGCAGAGGATGCATGATGTTGTGATATTGGTTTAATTTGTAAGACATAAAATATGAGGAGAATCCAAGATACAGGCTCTAGTCATAACTTCGGATGGGAAAACAGGACAGCCTAAAGCAGCAGGAAGGAGTCACATCTTAAAAAAACACATAATGCCTCCCCTCCTTTCATTGGTTATAATCGTATTTGTATTTCATAATCTCAATCTCATAATCTCTTGCTATAGTCATATGCCCCCCCCTCTGTACAGCTAGTGCCCACTTTTTTATTTTGATTAAATTTTATCTAATTATCTTTATCTCATTGAAGTTCCATATGTTTTATGTTTGCTCCATCCTGCTACAGTAAATTCTGTGTTGGTGTAACTTGTATGGAGAATAAAAACGAACTCTGACACTGATTCAACATTGAAGGAAGAACTAAGATTCCCCTAACAGCTGTTTTGCGGAAAACCTGTAACACGAGTCTGCCCAGACATCAAGACTCATATTTCTATTATGGAGGGTTCGATTCCTGACAGGACCGCCTGACACTGGATGGTTGGAGTAGCGCAGTAATTTGGATTACTGGGGATTTGGGGCGACAGAGCCTTCTCCATAGCCGCCCCCTCCCTCTGGAACTCTTTCCCCAAACACATTCGTGACTGTTCCGATCTCTCCATGTTCAAATCAAACATCAAAACTCAACTTTTTAGAACTGCTTTTAATACGTGATGAATGTACCATGTCAGTGTTTTTAATGTGAAACTTTTATGATGATTTTATTGTCTATAAAGTGACTTTGAGTACCTTGAAAAGCGCTATATAAATAAAATGTATTATTATTAGTATGTGGATGGTATTTCCCACGGATTGACAGCGGCTGGGAAAGTCGCTGAATACACTCCCAAGTCGCGTTTCTTTTATCGCCATCTTTGTTTTGGCACTTGAGCGTTCAGCGGAGTTCTTTCTGCTTGTGAACACGCCAGTCAGCAGTCAAAAGAGCTTCAGAGGAACTGGAGCATGAACAGCAGGGGCTGTGCCATGATAGATCTGAAATTGAACGCAGCTTTGACTGTGCACACAAGTGGGAAAAGGAGGCTTGATGGAAGATCTTTCAACCTAATACGTGGAATAATTACATCACCAGAATGGCTGTGTTGTAATTGTGGGTTGCAAGGCACCTTTAGCAATTTTTCACAATGGCCAATTAACCTACGACATGCATGTCTTTGGACAGTGAGAGGAAGCCGGAGTGCCCGGAGAGAACCCACCGGGAGGACATGCAGACTCCACCCAGAGATATCATGGTCAAGCCCGAGATTCGAACTCACAATCTCCTTGTTGAGAGGCGAGAGCGCTAACCGCACTGCCAACGTGCACGCCGGGTTTAAGTTTTGATTTTGATGACATGAATTGAGTTGGGATAGCATCTGCAGCCCACTTTAGAGATCTTGACTGACTTTCTTAGACCACAGGAGGTCATGTTCAGGCAACCAATCACCTTCTGTATCATCCTGTGTGTTTGTGGTAAGTGATAGATTTCTCTAGGAAGCCGAGGATGAGGTTCAACCTTGCTGCTGATATCAGACAGATATCAGGTGTAGGGTTGACTCTGACATTGGGGGGGACAGATTTGCTGGCAAAAATATCGCCTCTTTTACACTTTCAAAATAAAAGTTCAAAATGTACCCTTTTTTGACCTTGCGGTATAGGCTCAAATTAGGGGGGGGGGGGGGGGACACATACAGCATTTTCCAATACTGGGGCGGATCCCCAAATCCCCCCGGTTCCTACGCCAATGGACGAGATCATTCAAAAAGGAGAGAAAAACGAAATACCACAGCAACAGGGAAATAATATATAGATAGATATGTCATCACATTACAGGCAGTGTTTAATTGAGTATTTGATGAGTATGTATTCTCACAAGGCAAATTTACAAGCAAAAAATAAAATAAGATAAAAAAAAAAAAAAAACTCTCACCATAGGTGGCGATAAGCTAGCTCAGTTACACAGACCGTGTTTTAATGGATTGGGCGGAGTCATTCCACGTCAATACTTTCTAGGGCAAAATAATCACACGGTTCATTGTAGGGGAATGTCCGCTGAATGGATAGTCAACCTGCTGCCATGCACTAACAGAAGATGAGCTCTGAAACCAATAAACCATGTACCCTAGTTAGCGCTCCCTCGCCCTGTGTCCAAGGACCAGGCCGGACGTACTCTGAAGTGAAAAGAACAAGGGAGGTTAACAAGGGAACGAAACGACGGAATTAACGATGAACGACGACAACATCAACAATAACAACAGTATTAAAGCTTTTCATGACCATATCAACATTCAGTGTATTGGAAAATACAATTCCCCAATAGACTCTTTGTATAAAAAAGAAGCTTTTCAAGTCAGCATGGAACAAATAACAGTTCGTTTTTTTCTCTTTTTTTTCTGAGGTGGGGTGTCTTTTGGGGCCTGGGTGTGCTTCCACGGGTTTAAGGAGGAATAGGGAGAGTTGGTGTGTGTTGGCGTGTGTGTGAGTGTGTGTGGGCGGAGGGGGGTCCAGAGTGTGGTGTCCGGGGAATCTATGTGGCGTAGCGCTTGGTCCACTGTTTGGCTATCCTGTCGTGTTCCGCTCTGTTGGTCAGGTACTGTGTGGCGATGCTTCCCACCAGAGGGTCCGCTGGAGGACAAGGAACAAAAACACAAACATGAGACACCTCTTCACATTTGGGAATTCATTTGGGTCAGTTGAAACGGACAGACATCCTTTTCCCCTCTACCACATTTACATTTAGCAGACGCTCTTATCCAGAACGACTTAGAGTAAGTACAGGGACATTCCACCCCTGAGGCAAGCAGGGTGAAGTGCCTTGCCCAAGGCCACAACATCATGTTGCCCCAGCCGGGGTTTGGACTGGGTACCTTTTGATTACTAACCGACTGCGCCGCATAACCACTCCTCTATCATGCCCAAATATCTTTCACGCTTGGCGTAGGAATCTCGGTTTCTATCTTTCAAATAGACCGAACAGCACAGTTCAACAAGTGGGTCTAGAACAGGGGTAAGAACCCTGGTCCTCAAGAGCCATAGTCCTGAAAGTTTTAGATGATCTCCTGCTCCAGCACACCTGATTCTAATTATGAGGCTTCCAAAGAGCTTGATAACGACCCTTCATTAGAATCAGGTGTGCTAGAGTAGGGAAACATCAAAAACCTTCAGGACTATGGCTCTCGAGGACCAGGGTTCCCCAAGAACCTTCCTCCTCTCTGCTTTCACCACATGACAGATGGGACAGCCAGCATTTTCCTTGACGCCACACTGACACGTCTGACGTGTCGTAAATCCGGAACAATCTCGTTGTCCGGGGGGGGGGGGACAGGAGTCGCCGCGGCGAAGCGTCCATTGATACGCCGCACACGTCGAAAGAGTCTGCTGAGGAGGATTACTCATCCCGCCGACCGCTCTATTGATTTCAGTGAAAGGAGAACGGTGTGAATGTTCTACTTGCGGGGGCTGACAGAAATGTAGTCTGCGTTGTTCAGTTAACATTATAAACTGGGAGGCTTGTGGGGGTGGGGGGGTCAGGCTAAAGTAGACAGAGAGATGAGATAGCGGTTCCCCCCCCCCCCCTCCTTCCCTCCTCCGCGCACAAGCTCCTCGTTTCAGCCTGGCTGAGCTGCGGCCGTGAGGAGGAGGAAGAGGAGGCCCTCCGGGGGGCGTGGGGGGGGGGGGGGGGGAGGGGTTCTGGGGTCAGAGGCGGGGAGGCTGTCAGGGCTCCCTCCTCCTGCCACATGAGGAAAGGGAGGGATGATGAGGCCTGCGAGGGTTAATTAACTGTCACCCCCAACCCCTTCCGCACCGCCACCCCCCCCCCACCAACCCCCACCCGTACCGTTAATGAGCTATATCCCATTGATCTCCCTTCCTCCACCTTTTCCCCCCGCACAGATTACATGTTCTGCGGGGGGCGGGAGGGGGGTGGGGGGGAGGGGGGTGGTGGGTTGTTTTAGATTCAGGGTTCTTAGCGAGCGCTCCAGTTGTGCTCACCCTCTGCAGGAGACGGAGTATAAAGACAGGGTTCCACTCTGTGCCCATTTTTGTATTTGGATGAAAGCGAGGCTTTGATTAGATTTTCTTGGTGATCTCTCTTGATGACTACAAGGCTCGTGTTCGGAGGGAGGGAGGGAGGGAGGTGCGCTCAAAAACCGAAAAAAATGAGAAAAATTCTTCCTCTCTCTCCCGGTGAGAGGATCGCCGCTTGGTCCTCTATCAAAGCGGCATCTCCGCAGAGAGAAACCAAGCTACCGTTCTCCCACTCTTCGACGCTCTCTCTCTCTCGCTCTCTCTCTCTCTCTCTCTCCCATACACTCCTCCCTCAGTCGCCTATCCTTATGGATTCCCTGTTCCCCCGATACCTCTAAAAATCGTTCACTTTTCTTTCTCTCTCTCCTTTCTAGTTGCTTTGTAGTGTGTGGGAACAACAACTGAATAAGTTGTTGGAACCTGTGGCTGCTGTGAGTGAGGCTTTGACCACATCTGCCCTGCTAGGCAGTAACACCGGACGCTGCACCAGAAGATGTTAATGGCCTCTGGAGGCCGAGAAGCACTCAAACGGAATAGTTTTTTTTCAGGAACTTGGGCCTTTTTGTAATGATTGTAGCCACTCAAAGTGACTTGACAGACAGGGGTGGTGGGGGGTTGTAAGGAAGGGGAGGAGAAGCAGGAGGGGGGACTCTGACCCCCTGGTGATTGAGAGGGAATGGGACTAATTAGTTTCCTGGTATTTCGATGGCAGTGCTTTTTTTTCTTCGACATATCTAATCTAACAGGTTCTAGTGAACAAACAGGGTTTGCTGGGGTGTGATAGATCTTCTGACAGACAGGAAGGTGTCAGGCCGGTAGAAGGTGTCATTTGTACGGTAGAAAGGTTTGCACAGCGATCTGTTGTCATTTCATGAGCTACACAATCTCTACATAGGCCACTTACCTTGTCATTCTGTCCTGGCAATGCATGTTAGACATGTGTGCTGAGTGTGGATCTGTGATTGTTTTACTGTGTGCTTTGAGTCTGAGCAGGGTTTCAGTGTGAGTGAGTCTTACCAGGGTCGCAGCGTGTGTGTGAGTGAGTCTTAGCAGGGTTGCAGTGAGTGAGTCTTAGCAGGGTCGCAGTGCGAGTGAGTCTTAGCAGGGTCGCAGTGCGAGTGAGTCTTAGCATGGTTGCAGTGTGAGTGAGTCTTAGCAGGGTTGCAGTGTGAGTGAGTCTTAGCAGGGTTGCAGTGTGAGTGAGTCTTAGCAGGGTTGCAGTGTGAGTGAGTCTTAGAATTGCAGTGTGAGTGAGTTTTACCAGGGTTGCAGTGTGAGTGAGTCTTTGCAGGGTTGCAGTGTGAGTGAGTCTTAGCATGGTTGCAGTGTGAGTGAGTCTTACCAGGGTTGCAGTGTGAGTGAGTCTTAGCATGGTTGCAGTGTGAGTGAGTCTTAGCAGGGTTGCAGTGTGAGTGAGTCTTAGCATGGTTGCAGTGTGAGTGAGTCTTAGCAGGGTTGCAGTGTGAGTGAGTCTTAGCAGGGTTGCAGTGTGAGTGAGTCTTACCAGGGTTGCAGTGTGAGTGAGTCTTAGCATGGTTGCAGTGTGAGTGAGTCTTAGCATGGTTGCAGTGTGAGTGAGTCTTAGCATGGTTGCAGTGTGAGTGAGTCTTAGCAGGGTTGCAGTGTGAGTGAGTCTTACCAGGATTGCAGTCTGTGAGCAGGGAGCAGATGGACAGCAGCACCTTGGAGATGGTGAGGGCGGGGCTCCAGTTGTCCTTCAGGATGTCCAGACAGATAACTCCCTGGCTGTTGATGTTGCAGTGGTAGATCCTCGTACGGAACGTCACCTGAAGGGGAGTGACCAAACAAACGCACCTTAGCTTAGCCATACACCCACAGGGCTTTCTACATAGCACACAGACACGATGGCTAGCCATATCCACACAGCGCAAAATCTGTGTTCACTTGATTCGTTTCACTTACACTAATAAAACTAAAGGAAAAGTCACCAAATTGAAAAACCATACAAAAACACCAACCACCCAATGTGTAGTGTTGCATAACCCACATTCTTTGTGGACCTAATTTTGAATGCTTGGCGGATATGTAGGTTGTTTCAGCGGTTGTAGGCACGCCTGTGCATGACGTTAACTGGCAGTGACACGGGACACATCCCTGGATGTGGGGACATCCGACAGCAGAGGCCGTCCTCCTTTCTCGTCTCTGCACAGCCAAGCGAAACGTCAGGGCTAGAGTCTAAACATCATTAGAGAGCGACCTCAGATTTTTCGGGGGGTGAGGGGGGGCCTGAGGGACAGATAAACAGATCCCTCCCCCCTTCCATCCTGCGCTTCAGGAGACAATCCCTCCATTCAGTCTGAGGAAGGGTTGTTCTGTGACTACTAGGACGGCCTCCTGACACATTGATCGATGGTAATGTGCCACGGGTCCGCCTCTCCTCCCCGATTGGCTCTCGCTCGGCTGCCGCCTCCTCCTCTTGAGCCAGCGTGCTGAGGTGAGCTAACCCAGGAGAGGCTGGACAGCACTTTTTCCGGCAGTTTCATCAACTAGAGAAATGATGCCAGGCTCTTCGCACAAGCTGTGATGACGCTTGCGTTAGGGTTCGTTAATCTAATGACCCTTTCGGCTGTCGTTCATTCAGACACTTCTACCTCAATCTGTACTCTGCTCCATCTTATGCTCCGCCCACCCCACCTGGGAGAGGCTCCCAGAACACACAAAGCTGAGGAGAGGCTGACAGTCGAGGAGAACAGAACAGAGAGGAGAACAGTGGAGAGGAGGAGAACAGAGCAGAGAGGAGAACAGAACAGAGAGGAGAACAGTGAAGAGGAGGAGAACAGAGCAGAGAGGAGAACAGAACAGAGAGGAGAACAGTGGAGAGGAGGAGAACAGAGCAGAGAGGAGAACAGAACAGAGATGAGAACAGTGGAGAGGAGGAGAACAGAGCAGAGAGGAGAACAGAACAGAGAGGAGAACAGTGGAGAGGAGGAGAACAGAGCAGAGAGGAGAACAGAACAGAGAGGAGAACAGTGGAGAGGAGGAGAACAGAACAGAGAGGAGAACAGAACAGAGAGGAGAACAGAACAGAGAGGAGAACAGAACAGAGGAGAACAGAACAGAGAGGAGAACAGAACAGAGAGAAGAACAGAGCAGAGAGGAGAACAGAGCATAGAGGAGAACAGAGAGGAGAACAGAACAGAGAGGAGAACAGTGGAGAGGAGGAGAACAGAGCAGAGAGGAGAACAGAGAGGAGAACAGAACAGAGAGGAGAACAGAGAGGAGAACAGAACAGAGAGGAGAACAGTGGAGAGGAGGAGAACAGAGCAGAGAGGAGAACAGAGAGGAGAACAGAACAGAGAGGAGAACAGTGGAGAGGAGGAGAACAGAGCAGAGAGGAGAACAGAACAGAGAGGAGAACAAAACAGAGAGAGAGGAGAACAGAGGAGAGCAGAACAAAGAGGAGAACAGAGCAGAGAGGAGAGAAGAACAGAGAGGAGAACATAACAGAGAGGAGAACAGAGCGGAGAGGAGAACAGAGAGGACAGCAGAACAGTGTGGCGGAGGAGGGGAGGGTGAGGAAAGTGCAGAGGAGCAGAGTAGAGCGAAGCGGAGAGTAACCAGGCTGTAATAACAAGCCAGCGCGTGTGTGTACACGTGCTGTGTGTGTGTGTGTGTGTGTGTGTGTGTGTGGGGGGGGGTACTTTCAGAGTAGCTCTGTTTCTTCTCATCCTCCACTAACAGCAGGATGAGGTAGGAAGAAAGACAGAGAGAGAGAGAGAAGGAGAAAGGGACAGAGAGATGAGAGACAGGGCGGCAGCAGAGCGGCCCCCATGACCGGGCGAGGGGGGGGGGGGCTCCACCGGTGTCCCAGTGCTCCAAACGCACGCGGCACAGATTCACCTGCAGCGTCTCTCCCAAGAGCGCTCAGGGATATTATACCTCCTGTCCTGCAACACGTCTTCCTCTCATGGGTTTAAAAAAAAAAATACATATTCAGTCAGCTCTTATCCAAAGCGACTTACAGCAAGTAAGAGGGACAATCTCCCTGAGGCAGGTAGGGTGAAGTGCCTTGCCCAAGGACACAACATCACATAGCCACAGCCGGGAATCGAACTCGCAACCTTCCGATCATGAGGCCAACGCGTTAACACCTTAACCTGCTGAGCCAGCCGACAACTTTTGTTGTCGATCCTCGCTCCAGCTCTCTTAAACCTACCCCACCCCCCCCCCCCACAACAAGACAGTCCATGTTCACCATGCTTGGAAATAGAGCGGGGGAGAAAAATGCAGAAGGGGGATAACAAATAAATACCCACAATACTCGTCTATTTGTATTTTTTAGAACCGTTAGCGATGGCCCTCTAAATATTTGCTTCTGAAATAGCCTAGCTCCCTCAGCCAGAGAACGTTTCTCAACCCCCTCCCCCCTCGTTTCTCCACCCACAGACGGAACCAGAGGTGCCAGACAAACAGAAAAAGGGGGCCAGCGCACATCGGTCCACACTCGGAGGCTCCCGTGCACACACGCGTCGCTAAAACAAACGCGCCTTTGCCAGATGCGCAGCGGAAAAAAAACACACACGCACACACAAAAAAACACACACACGTACAAGCGCGTGATTTAAACAGCTGCAGATACAGGCAAGCGCTTCAGTGTCTGACACGCTTTCAGGCCGAAAGCGCCGTCGCAAAGAAGGCTCGATCGTGGTGCGGAAGTTTAGAAAACAATGGAGCCATTGTTCCTCTCTCGAGCCTCGGGGAATATACATGATGAGTTTGGGAAGGAGGAGGGGGGTGGTGGTTGGAGGGGGGGGGGGGGGGGGGGGGAGGGCGGGGGAGCAGGGCTTACCTTGGGCGGCTTGAAGGGGTAGTCTGGCGTGAAGGCGATGTCCAGGAAGAAGACCCCTCCCTCGTAGACGGAGCCTGGGGGGCCCAAGATGGTGGACCTCCACTCATAGATGTTATCTCCTTTAGGTCCCGCACTGCAAGCACACAGACAAGGACCGTTCAGAGCCTTTCAATGGCTTCAACCTTTTATCAGCGCTGAGGTATTGGTGGTGAAAACCCCGTTAACGATGGGAATTTAAATGACCTCCCTCTCGGAGGAACGAACAAGGTGTTTCAAGATCTACACGATTAAAATGTTGTTCAACAACAAGTGATACCCCAAGCATGACAGAGAAGTAAGAAGGGTTTAATCCCCAAATAGGGGATCAGGGAATATCTCTTTAATCCTGTAATTCCAGTTCTTATTCGGTAGCATTTCAGTCTATCTGAGATCCTGTGTTACCGCATGCCTCTCTCATATCATCAAACAATGCTGATTGGATCTGTCAATGCTGCCGTATCACTGATCATCTGACAGCTCAAACTCTTCTTGTATGACTGATCTGAATCGGATGCGATGAGCTGACACTCTGAAACACACACACACACACACAAACACGTGCTCTGGCCCAGCGCAGTAATACATCTTACATTTAGTCACTAAGCAGACGCTCTTATCCAGAGCGACTGTATAACGAAGTACAGGGACATTCCCCCTGAGGCAAGTAGGGTAAAAGTGCCTTGCCCAATAACACAACGTCATGTTGGCACGGCCAGGATTCAAAACAGGGAGTCTTCTGATTACTAGCCTGGCTCCCTTAGCACTCAGCCACCCGACTCCCTCATCACTCATCTTCCCCAGCCTGTAGATCTGAGCCCTGATGTGGAGCAGCTGGCTCCAGTCGGCCTGTATTGTCCCCACCTCTCCTTCTACCCACACAGCACAGGGAAACACTAATGGGATTCCACAGGCTAATGGAATCATAAGACCAAATGCCCAAGTTACTTTCTTATACAACTATTACTTTCAGCTTGTATGTTTTTTTCAGAGGGAAGAGAGAGCAAGACTGCTGAGAGAGAGGGGGAGGGAGGGAGAGAGGGAGAGCGCAAGGAGACTGATTCGAAGGGAAGGAAGAAAGTATAAAATAAAATATATAGAGAGAGAGAGTTGAAAGAGCCAGGTGAATTAACGGCAGTATACTATATCAGGCCAGTTATTCATGTGAAGCGCTCCGCTGCTTTAGGGCTTCCAGTCCTGCTGTAGTCCTATTTCATGTCTGGCTGTGTTCTGGGCGACAGTGAGGGATTGTGGGAGCAGGTTAGGAGACGGGCCCTGCGCTTGTGCTGACATGTTCTGCTTTCTAAATCTAGGCTGAGGGATGACTGTGTGGACTAGGCGGCAGACTGCCTGCCTTCTCTGCCTCGCTGTAGAGGCTGTAGGACACATCCGTTGGTCGGTAGTGTTGTCTGAGCGAGCAGCTGTTTGCGGAGGCCGTTACAAGGTTCTTCTGCTCCTCTTATCTCTGCCCAGGGACTGGCTTCTCCATCGTTGCCACAAGTCCCACGGCAACCCCACCGGCTCCGAATTACGGGTATATTTGAATAGTCGCCGGTTGCCAAGCGATCTCCCCCCGGTGATGTATTTAAGGATGTAATCGTCATATAAGTGACACCTTTGGTGAGTGTCTCTCTTCCCCCTCAGAGAACGCTGAAGATATCGGTTAGGAAAGTCCTGCCTTTCTAAGGCTCTAGAGGCCTGGCAAGGCGCTGCAATCTTATCTTTCCATGACTCATTTTTCAATCACTCACACTTGATGTAAAGACGGGGGCCAATGGGATATGGGAGGACCCTAGATCAGAGGATGCTTCTGCTCTGCTCTGCCTGGCTACCTGACGGCGCTGCGGGGAAAGGGAGCAGGCGAACGAAGGGCTGGGATTTCCCACGGTGTCCATTTTCTCCATCGAGCTTCAATAATCGTCGCTGGAGAAGCATCATAATTAAGACGAGGATCTGCAGGAGAGATGCTAATGTCTCTCTCTCCCGCCTTCTTGCCCCTCCCTCTCTTCCTTCTCTCTCCACCTCCTCTCTCTTTCTCGTTCTCTCTCTCTCTCACATGCCTTTTCGTCTCCCCTCTGTTCCTTCTCTCTCCACCTCTTCTTCTCTCTCTCTCCCGCCTTCTTGCCCCTCCCTCTCTTCCTTCTCTCTCCACCTCCTCTCTCTTTCTCGTTCTCTCTCTCTCTCACATGCCTTCTCGTCCCTCCCTCTGTTCCTTCTCTCTCCACCTCTTCTTCTCTCTCTCTCCCGCCTTCTTGCCCCTCCCTCTCTTCCTCTCCACCATACCCACACGCAGCAATCTTCTCCTCTCCCCCCTTCCCTTCTTCCCTCATCTCTCGCTGTGCTCTTCCTGAAACCTATTTTTACTTGAGTAGGCCTGAAAAAAAAGAAGTGAAAGGAACTTTCAACAAGTCAAGTCAGGGTTGAAATGGACCGTTCCCATTTACATACACACAATGCCAGAGGTGAATGCAGAGGAGAGAGAAATTGAAAAATAGGGATAAAGAGAGAGAGAGGGGAGGGGAGAGAAGAGCCTGAGAGAGACAGACTGAGAGGCAGAGTGAAAGAGAGATGGACAGGCAGGCAGACAACGAGAGAGAGAGAGAGATGGTCCCACACAAAGAGAACCATGACAGGAGACATCTGTGTTACCAGCCCTCCCTCTAGTCCTGCTGGAGAGACCAGTCACACCTCTGTCTATTTATGACCTCCACACACACACTACAAGCTGCTACTCAGCATTTTAACAGAGCTGCACAGGGGGATATTACAGACAGGGGTGGGGGGTGAGTGATGTCTGTGTGTGTGTGTGAGAGAGAGAGAGAGAAAGGTGGACAGAGGCGAGAGAGAGATATATATAGAGAGAGAGGGAAAGAGATCGGTAAAGAGAGAGATGGAGAGAAAGAGAGAGGTAGTGAGAGAGAGAGAGAGAAAGAAAGAGGGAGAGGTAAAGAGAGATGGAGAGAAAGAGAGAGGGAGTGAGAGGGAGAGTGTGAGAGAGAAAGAGAGAAAGAAAGAGAGGGAGAGAGAAAGAGAGAGGTAGTGAGAGAGAAAGAGAGAGCAAGAGAGAGAGAGAGAGAGAGAGAGAGGGCGAGAGAGCAAAAGGAGAGACCAGAAAGAAAGCACGAGGCGGTGAGCGAACAAGAGAGACGTCAACTCTGCTGCGGTGGGTCTGAAACCAGCCCCAGAGAAACCAACCAAACGGCACAAATACACACAGCAGGCAAACACTTTCTCTCCTGTTCGGCTCATGTGAAACACACACATGCACGCGCGTGAGCACACAACTACCCAGTGACCTACACACTGGGACATCCACGCAAACACTGCCACAGGCCCCTAAAACACAGAGCACAAAAGGAGCTGTTGAAGGACAAACGAACGTTGGCGCGGTGAGCAGACTCCCTAATTCATCATCCCCTGATCCCCTCTCCCCGCCCTCCCTCCTTCCCTCCCTCACTCCCTCCCTCCCGTCCTCCAAGCTAAGCAGGCCCTTGAACAAGGGTCAGGAGCAGATGTGGTGCAGAATCGTAAACGGGGCACCCTGGTTCATCTCCTTTGACATGACAAGGAGGTCAATTGTCTCTTAACTAAAAAATAAAAAAGAATAGTGCTTGTACACTGAAGTGTGTACTGTCTAGAGCAGGGGTCTCCAATCCTGGTCCTCGAGGGCCGCTGTCCTGAAGGTTTTAGATGTTTCCCTGCTCCGCTCTGGTGATGCATTCATCCGATTTAGACCACGGGGCATTGCCTGAATCTGCACATGACGCGCAACAACAAGCAGGAGATCCTTTGCCGGCCCGAGGCTTTGAAGATCTGCCCTAAAACCATGCTGGAACGCAACGCAAAAACTAAAGTGTGACGTCTGTGAAGATAATGACATCGTTCATCGCCCGCCCCCCCCCCCCTCGCATTGTGGGCGTATCGATGGCCGCGCTAACCAATCAATCGCCCTAATGAGTCTGAGGGACGGACCAGAGATCCCCACCCCCCCCACCCCCTTCCGTAAATAAAGAAATGGAGCGATAGAGACAGAGTAAATAGTGACAAAGCACATGAGGAAGGGGATGGGGGCCGTTAGCCAGACAGAATCTGACATAAAACCCCAAACAGCCGATAAATATACGGCACCGCTGATTTCCCACAGCCCACTTCAAAGGACACAGTAAACCAGCACTGGCTCACTGTGATCAGTAGCACGCAGAGTCTACTGAATGGATCCATAAGTAGATCCAGCTCTATTTCCCTGTCTCCAGATTCTGGCCTACGCCGAGTGAATTATGACTGAAAACGTCACAGAGGCATTTTTCCATGCTCAAGGGCAAAGCAGACATGCCGGCAACTCTCCAGAGGGTGGTATCTGCACCGCTTACTGCTCACACCGCACAAATCCATCCTTCAAGAAGCATACTCACAGACCTCCCCTGCTGACAGAGAGACAGAGAGGCAGGCAGGCAGGCAGATACAAAGAGGCAGACAGATAGATAAGCAGGCATACAGATAGATAGATAGGCAGGCATGCACAGACAGACAGGCAGGCAGGGAAAGACAAGCAGGCATACAGAAAGACACAGAGACAGACCGGCATAACAGACAGGCAGACACACAGGCAAACAGACAGACACAAAGACAGACAGACGGACACAAAGACAGGCAGGCAGAGCAGACAGGCAGACAAGCAGGCAGGCAAGATGGAAGACAGGCAGGCAGACAGGCAGGCAAGAAGGAAGATATTCAGGCAGACAGGCAGGCAAGAAGGAAGATAGATAAGCAGGCAAGAAGGAAGACAGGCAGGCAGACAGGCAGGCAAGAAAGAAGATAGGCAGGCAGACAGGCAGGCAAGAAAGAAGATAGGCAGGCAGACAGGCAGACAGGCAGGCAAGAAAGAAGATAGATAAGCAGGCAAGAAGGAAGACAGGCAGGCAGACAGGCAGGCAAGAAAGAAGATAGGCAGGCAGACAGGCATGTAGAGGGTGGTCAGCCAGACACTGGCCCAGTGCTGAGCAGTGTGCCAGCCATAGCCAGTCAGAGTCCCGGAGGATGACAGTGCAGCAGAACAGACAGCCCAGGGCAGCATTACCATCTACTTACATTCCCCCCTAGAAGGCTAATCCCTCCTACTCCAGATTACAGACTAACTGGATTATAACCTGTCGACAGATAATACAGCATAGGACCGGTCCAGTCCCGTCGCTTCGCATGCCCACGCGGGCGAGGATGATACCATCCATGACCTTCCACCCATGATCATCACCCCTTTCCCTTATTTCGCTGTTCGACTTGTTTTTCTAGAGGGGGGGGGGTGGGGGGGGGGGCGTAGGAGGTTCATTTGTAAAGTAGGCGATGGTCGTTCCTCCGATGGTCGTCAGTCGGCGATCGCCCCCTCCCCCCCCCCCGCCCTTCCATCACAGTTTTCCAGCTCCGAAAGCTCGTCCTGGAGGTCTCGTGGAACGAGCCACTGTAAAAAAGGCTCGAAATAGGACGGCTGAATCGTCCGAATCTCGGCCGAGAGAAAAGCCCTTTTCATTTATTTGTCCCCGCCAAAAAAAGGGCCCTGTGTGTTCGCTTGCGCCGCCGCTTTGTCCGTCCTATTTTGGCCGGCTAAATACCCACAATGCCCAAGTTCATCAGGATCAGGGGGTTGCCGGGCGCGAGGGATGCCAGGGGAGGGAGGGGTGGGTGGGTGAGGGGCGTTTCGCCCCCCCCCGGTGTACATACGACGACCTCTAACCTTTCAATCAGCGCTGAAACCAATGGCGGGGGTCGCCATTGTCTTGGGCATGTTGCCTAGCAACTCATCCCTGGAGTACGTTTGCGTGTGTTTGCGTGTGCGGCAGGAGGGATTTCCATGGAAACAACGCTTGTGTGTTCTAGCACACGCGTGGATGGAGGAGTAGACACAACACTTCATCAGTATAGGGGGAAACCCTCCAGCGATCTCACTGGCACTACTGGTGTAGATAACCATCTCAGTACCAGGCCAAGACTTGGCTTTGATGGATCACATCAACCGGTACATCAGGATTCCAGGACGTATGATTCAACACACCCTTCACAAACCAGCCAAACAGCATCTGGTGCAGATGATTTTTTGGTTTAGTTATTTAAAAAAAAAAATGTAATACTCATTTAGCAGACGCTCTTATCCAGAGCGACTTACATCAAGTACAGTGACAATCCCCCTGAGGCAAGTAGGGTGAAGTGCCTTGCCCAAGAACACAACATCACATAGCCACAGCCGAGGTTCAAACTCACAACCTTCCGCTCATGAGGCCAACGCCTTAACCGCTGAGCCACCTGACTCATTATAGTTATTTTGACAAGATCATTCAAAATAAATCCAGATATTAGGATGAAACATTTTAATGTTGAACTAAGACAGCAGTTCTGTCCATGCCCTGATGGCCCACTTCAGCGATACACCAACCATGATTACAGCTCTGTGTTTAAACACACTGAGCAGGCAGCATGATGAGCACTTGGATTCTGGGTATGATCTGGCATGACAGGATTTAATCAGGATCTCAGTCGGGACTTTGTGGCACAGTGACAAGCACGGTTCCTCCCTCCCTATCTCTCTCTCCCTCCCTCCCTATCTCTCTCTTCCTCCCTATCGCTCCCTCCCTCCCTATCTCTCTCTCCCTCCCTTCCTATCTCTCTTTCCCTCCCTCCCTTCCTATCTCTCCCTCCTCCCCACTCCCTCCCCACTCCCTCCCCACTCCCTCCCTCCCTCCCTCTCTATCTATCCATCCCTCCCTCCCTTCCTCCCTGCCTCCCCCCCCTTTCCCTCCCTCCCCCACTCCTACCCTGCCTTCCTATCTCTCCCTCCCTCCCTTCCTCCCCCACTCCCTTCCTCCCCCACTCCCTCTTGTTGTGGCAGCATTATGGCTGGGCTGAGTCTCTGGGCTTGGACGAGCCAGTCCAGACTCCCATATTACAATCACGGCCTAGTTACAATGAGGTTTCTGGATCATGAACACACACACACACACACACACACAGGCTCACAAAAAAATGAATATAAACACAGACACACACACACAAAACGAATACACGCACTAACGCTCCTACAAAACTGGTAAAGCGATTCTGGATGTGCGACAACAAGAGACCATAACAAACCCCCCCTCCATCTTTTCCTCATGCCACTCCATTAATATTTGAACATCTACATAAATAAACACGCACGCACTTCCGCTGCAGCACATTACCCTGCTTCCTCTGTGATAATTGGAGTAAATGATAAGGTTGGATACGAGTCCCTTCCCCCCTCATCTCGCTCGCTCAGGCGCTAAAGGAACGGTGAATGTGTTTGTGATAACCTTTCATGTTGCCTCAGCCATTAATGGCTTCCATTACGGCAGAGAAGCGGTCATTCATTAACCTTGCCTGACTGGTGGGGGGCTGTGAGTGGTAACACACACGGTAGAAACAGTAGAGAGAAAGAAGGGAGGGAGGGGGGGGGAGAGAGCGATAAAGGAATAGAAGCCAGTTTATGATTACGTTCTGTGAACTTGATTGAAATATAGACTAGAGGAAATGAAATGAGGTGCGTAGAGGGAGTGATGAGTTAAACGAGTAAAATGAAAGGACTGGGGTGATGAACAGGAAGCCAGGGACTGCAGATGGTTCATCGTTAAGAACTTGCATCCAGAATCATCTCTCCCTCCCCCCCTCCCTCCCTCCCTCCCTCCCTCCTTCCCTCCACCTGAGACGAGCTAGAAGGCTTCTGGAGGTCACACCAGCCTGCAAGTGTTTCGGTCACCGGGTTTTCAAGTGGGCTGAGTGCGCGGGTTGGAGATGACAATGGAGAGACGGAGAAAAGAGATGAAAAGGGAGAGAGATGAAAGGGAGAGGCACCGTAGCAGCACAACACAAGGGGGATGAAACATAGCAACACATTTATCTCTAATGTAGGCCTAGCAAGGCCTAAAATGTCAGGTATTTAGTCAAGCGTTCCAAACGTTTTTTTCTCCAATTATATATATATATATTTTTTTTTATTGTTCTACTTTTTGTAGGATTTATTTTTCAAGCCTTTAGAAATGTATTTTTCGCAAAAAGAATTCAAACCTGAATAAACTTTTTTTTTGCCATATCAAGTAGTATCAGGCCCACCATGAAACAAGGAAGTAAATGGTGTATTCTCTAGTGGAAATATTCACATTGAAATTATCATATGGATGAGACCCTCGACTGGGTGGTTCATTTTACATTGAGTCATTTAGCAAATACTCTTATCCAGAGCAACTTACAGTAAGTACAGGGATGTTCCCCCTGAAGCAAGTAGGGTGAAGTGCCTTGCTCAAAGACACCATGTCATGTTATGATTACTGGTCCGATTCCCTAACCGCTCAGCTACATGACCCCTTTTTGCACTTCAGGACAGAACTCGGACAGTGAGGAAAAAGGTTAGCCGAACAATTTGTAAACTTGTTCAGCTGAATGCTCTCATGGCTCTTCCCTTGGCACTTATTGGTTCTCACGATGTATGTTTCATAATCTATAAACCCGCTATGTTTGGGGTCTATCCCGTTGCTATGCTCAGTGACCTCAGTGATCTCTCTTGGAAGTCGCTTTGGATCAAATGTAAATGTAGTTGCAAGCCCAGACAGACCCCAACATTTCCAAAGGTTCTACAGCTTCAGCTGCATGACTATGACACGCAGAGTGAAGGCGTGTAACGAGGCTGAACACAGGTTTGGCTGAATCTCCTCAGCGCTCACCAAACAATCCCCGGAACGCAAACCTCTGGATCTGTCCCAACACAGAGCGGCATCTTTAATCAACCTCAAAGTTCTTTCATGTTCCAAACTGAACAAGAGAGGAAGAGAAAGAGAGAGGGAAAGAAAGAGAGAAAGAGAGAGAGAAAGGGAGAGAGAAAGGAAGAGAGAGAGAAGGAGAGAGAAAGAGACAGAGAGAGAGCGGGAGAGCGAGCGAGAGAGAGAGACTATGAGAAATGGAGAGAGGGAAGGAGCATGACGAGAATAAACACACAGCAGGCTTATCTAGCAGGAGATGAAGTGGGAGGGGGGAAAGGAGAAAGAAAAGGTAACCAGACAAGTAAGTCGCGTTTACACCATCAGCACACTTAAAAGAGGACGTTAAGCCCTTTTGTCATCCATCGTCTTGGGATGAGGCAGCAGTGATAGTAATTTGCAGCGGAGAGAGAGACAGAGAAAGAGAGAGAGAGAGACTGAGAGCGACAGAGATAACAGCAAATAGTTCAATACGATGAGCATTCAGAGATCAACTTTCAGAGAACTAACAACACTCAAACCTAAATCTACTTAAATTATTGGGCGAAAAATAATCTAGGCGACAGAGTCTGTCAAAATGAAAATGACAGGGAATCAGCGTTTTAGAGAAATCAGCGTTTTAGAGACAGCGAGTTAATCCTCGTCAAACCAAAGGGCGGCCGAGTCCGTCTGTCGAAGTGCAACTGCCCAAATTATCGACCGACCTTGCGCCCTCCACAGATGCTCGACAGGGGGGCTAGTAGATACGGGAGAGTGGAACTCATCGAAACACGCACCGGGGCGGACGACACAAGGTCGGCCGGACTTGCCGACTCAGCAGACAGCGGTGCCTTTCGTGTCCCGAGGCGCTCGTTAGCCCCCCTCCCCTCCCTTGGTTGTGGCCTCCACCCCCCCTTGGTTGTGCTCTCGTCTGCCGGAGATGTGTCAGCCCCCGTGGTTCGCCCTCCCGGGGGTTGGGGGGGGGGGGGGGGGGGGGGGGGGGTGGGAAAGACAGGAAGCTTGGAGGGTGGCTTTTGAGGAAAGCATCTTTGACCTCCGGAGCTAACCAAATGAGACGCATCACTCAGCGCCGTGCCTATAGTGATCATGGCGCCATCGATTAGGCTGCGCTGTGGGCATTGATTTCCCGCCACGCCGCTGGCGAGAGGCGCGCCCCGTGAATGGCAGTTGCTCGGCGGAGAAGCATGCGCCGTCTCTGAGGCTGGAGCCTTGAGGCTGGAGCCTTGAGGCTGGAGGCTGGAGTCAGATCTGAGGCGCTACTTTTCTTGCTCCCTTGGCCTGCAACAGCTCACTCAACCAGCTCTCTCTCTCTCAGCAGCGAGATGAGCCTGATAATGGCCCTGGCGACCAGATTCCTCCCGTCGTACATCACAGGGAGATTTCCCGAGACAACGGGGGAACGCGCTGCCCCCCTCGCCCCCCCCCCCCCCCCCCCCCCCCCCCCCCGACTCCTGTCCCCAGCTCTGGGCCAGCTGTTGGGGAGTGTCACCTGAAATGAAATCAAAGCCCTGGCAGGAAGCTGAAATCCTGCCTTTGTTGGGGGTGGAAGGAGGGGGTGGAGGGTGGGTGAGTGTTGCGTGGGAGGGGAGGGGGCAGCGAGGCCAGCGGGAAGCACGGTCTCCCGTGCGCGCCCGCACCCCCGGACTCTCGCGGTGGTAATGGAATCCCCATCCGCGGGCCACTGTGTTTGCGTTGGAACCGTTTGTCCCTGTGCCAATCTTTTCACTGTTTGCACACGCACCAGGGCCATAGATACGGGGGGGGGGGGCGGCGAGGGCCCCCGGCTGGCTGAGCGGACAGAGGAGGGGGCACGGTGGGGAGGGAGAGGCACCTTCTACCAAACAGAAGCAGTAGCCGAGACGCAGACTCTTAAGCGGTGATTAACACCCTTACGTTAACTGCTCTTAAAATAAAAAAACGCTCTCATGTTCTTTTTTTTACCCTTCTGAGAGCAGGAGATGAAAGGAGATACCCCCCCCCCCATTAAGGGCCAAGGTTTAAAGGCCGTAGCAGCACCACAAAAGGGCACATTAACTATTCAGCAGACGGTATGAATCCTTTCATGGGCTGGATAGGTTAGCGAGATAGCTACAGCCACGTCAGCTGCATGAGCCAGGCCAGGCATGGAGACAATTAAACGGAGATTTACCGTGCGTGGAAGATGATCACTAGGGGGGCCTATACCTTCCCTTGCAGTATCCTCAACGCTCTTGGAACATAGCACACACTTTGATTAATAGAAGCCCTGGACCTTGCCAGTGCACTGACTGGTATCAAATTAGAGAGATGACAGGAAGACAATGACTCCAATCGGCTCCATACTGCCACTAGAACTGACAGAAAAATGACTTACACACACACCAAGGCTGTATCGTACACCCTCCTCCCTCTGTAGGGCCGGCTATTCGTTAAAAGTCTTGTCAAGGGTAAACATGAGCGTTGAAAGCATCAACAGAACTAGCCGTGGGGGGAAATTTACTTTTTAAGAACTGGATGGTAACATGAGGCTGGTATCTTCGATTGGCGTGCCTCTAACATCGCTAAACATTCCTACTGAAAGGCTCCCCTTCTCTCTCGGGTTGAACTAGCGAGCATAAACGCTTGTTCTGAACCTAATCTCCCGGAGTAATGAAATATGCATCGTTCCCACGACTCCCCAGGCCTCATCTCTTGACTGGAAGACATTAAAGGAAGATTTTTTTTAGCAGAGCTGTGACTGGGTGGTGTTTTATTGTTTGTGTGGGAGGGCGGACAGGGGGGTGCATCTTGGCTCTCGGTGTTGTTTTAACTCAACAGCAGTTGGAAGGGGCACAAAGCCACGCATGAATGTTAACTGGAACGAATAGAGACTGAGCTAGGCAAAGACTTGTCGGGTTTCCGTGTTGTAAAACACGCATCAATATCACAGCAAATCTAAAAGGCACCGGTGCCGTCGCAACACCACAGAAAGGATCAAAAACGACAGGGTGGGTGGGGGTGGGGGGGCGCTTAACCTAGTTATTCTAACACGACGACACAGCTGTGAAACCTACGAAACAAGGGTCCGTGATAAAACACAGTCCACTCCGCCTCCCCCCTCCACCCGCTGTTTCATCTAGAAACATTGAAACATTCTTTCGGGAAATCTTAAGGTACGCAGGCGGGAGCATTGCCAGCATTTCCCCCGGCTGCGCCCTTATCTCAGCCCTCGCAACTGGTTCGTTCGGTAAAGCTGGAACAACACAGGCAGATAGCGAGACGCCCTGAACAGCTTCGCTGTTTTTTTTTCTTCCTTGCCAGCTGTTTGTTTTACCGCCCTGATGACAGTGGAGATTGGCTGTTAAACGGCCGACAAGAGGAGCTGACACAACAGCCTTCATTTAGTCTGTCCTCCTCCTCCCGAAGCTGGTGGAAACTAATATGGCTAGATAGCCTGCCAACACATGACAATGTCTACATGGATAAAACAATATCAATGCTTAGATCGTAAGACCAACAACGATGATAGGTTAGGCAGGCGTATTTGATCTAAGGTCAAGGTACTATCCCCATGAGACAATTTGTAGAGCATCCAGCGGTAAAGTACTGTTGTTATAATGGGCGTAGGTTTGGTCTCGGCATTGGTGGGGACCTAATCATTTGTATCGTTATTGGTAGGGGCATAACAATGATTGCTGGATATTGGTAGGGCCATGTCCCCTCCGTCCATGCCAAATCTACTCCCTTGGTTGTTATAGACAATCAAAATAGGAGTTGGATGTCTCAGCAGGTTTAAGGTGTTGGCCTCATAAGAAGAAGGTTGTGAGTTCGAACCCGGCTGTGGCTGTGTGAATTTAAGTCCTTGGGCAAGACACTTCACCCTACTTGCCTCAGGGAGAATGTCCCTGTACTTACTGTGAGTGAGAATGTCCCTGTACTTACACACACACACACACACAAAAACAAGTCATAAAAAACAAAAATAATAATACTGGGAAGGCCGGTAGAAGCAGGGAAATGTTCTTGTGTTCAATCTTTAGGTGGTGAACCTGAGCAGGTGATGTCTCATGGAAACAACCAGAACTCACTGAACAAGGGTATGCAGAACTGATCTGACCTTCTTTGTGGCACTTACTGCTGGGAGACAGCATTTCGATCTGTGCCTCCCAATTACTGTACATTCCTTCTTGCACGTTCCGGTTTTTCACGGTGTGCAACTCAAATGAGGAAAGTGCAACACAAAATATATACGTTATATATATATATATATATATAAACCCTGTGCAGTTTAACAGGTATAACATGTTTCCCACAAATGGTAGCTGTACTAACGATCCTAAAGCTAAGTATGACATGTAAGCGACATTAAGCTCTGCCTTTACAATGAATGTACTCCGACCCAGCTGTGCTGATATGAAAGAGGCTGCTTGGGGGATAAAAGGCCTCTTAAGCTGCCCCGTTCACAGGAGAAACACATCTGGGAAAGAAATAAATCACGTATCCCAACGGGTTAGACAGAGAACTCGCACCCCTGTAGAAGGCAGTGGTCGTTGTTCACCAGTGTTTGACTCGGCTTGGCTGTGCAGGGGAAGCGAAGGTGTGTGTTTCTTTTGTGTCAGATGAAGCTGTGGGTTTTCTGCACGCAAGGAAAGAGGAAGCGGTATGTGTGTGCAATCTTTTTGGGGTGTGGGGGGGGGGTTCGTTGATGCATGAGAGCGTGCGTGCGAAAGACCTGATCGGTGTGTGTGTGCGGCGGTGTCTGGTGCGCTTGGTGGGATTTTACCCTGACCCTTTCCAGAGGAGGGTGGCACATCCAAAGAGGACACGCTAATCATGAATCTAATACAAAGACACGATGTGCATGTCGGATAATAACACTGATGACCTCGTTTACGCTCTGCCTGCAGAGGTCTGGCTCATTCAGCTGTGGCTAACGGCAGAGAGGAGACACCGAGATGGAGGGGGGGGGCAGAGAGAGAGAGGGATGAAAGAGAAATAAAAGGAAAGACAGGAGCAGCACAAGAGAATGGGGGAGTGTAGGATTGGAGCGGGAGGGGAGGGATGGCAGGGAGACAAGAGACCTACGAAAGATAGCATGCTTGGAAGGAGGGATTTTCAGGGGAAGGAGGGAGGGGGGAGAGGGAGGGGGAGGGAGGGACGGTCAAGGACAGGACAGTTTAAGACACAGACCTGGCAGCGGTGAGGGAAAGAGAGCAACAGAGCGAGGCACGCAGGGTGGAAGAGAAAAAGAGGGGTCCTCGGTGAGAGACCAGAGGAGAACAACGCCCCTCCACAGCTGGGAGACCCAGAGAGGGGGAGTCATTCTATCTGTCAGCCCCTGTTGTGCCGTGGTCGTCTTCCCAGCTTCTGTCCAGCAGATGGGCAGATGGGCCGATCCCCCCCCCCCCCCCCCCTGCAATTTACCCATCTCATCTCCCCTTCCATCCATCTCTCCGCTCCATTTCCAGCTGTACGTGTCCCCCTGGTCTGATCTGTCAGGCCCCCTCCCTTTCTATTCACCCAAGTGGATCCAGCAACGGTCCTGACCTCAATGAGCTGCCGGAAGAGCTGATCTCCCCCCCCTACCCCTCCATCCCATCCCCCCCCTCTGCAACCTCGCGGACTTCCCCCAAAACATTCACGTCCTCGTGATCCTCGTTTCCTACATCTTGGGAGTCTTTCTGCTCTGGAACAATGTCTGCAGAGCAGACCAGCTCCGACGGGCGATGGCTGCCCGCTGGGCGTGAACGCCACGCCGCTCAGATCTCTCCAAGTCGAGGTGATGATTGGACGAGGGACGTGCGGGGAGACTGCACAACATCCGTCGTTGTCGTCCGGGGAGGGGGGCTAGGAAATGTATATGAGCGTGCGCCCGCGCTCTACTGTGTTCCAGGCATGTGGGAAGGCTACGAGCGTGCGTGCGGACGTGCGTGTTGCACGTGCGCGTGAGAGAGCCAGTCCGTGCGACTCAAGACGGGGGTGGTGGCATTGGAGGGAGGCGGGCGGGGGGAGGGGATGCTGGGGTGGAAACAGCTGGCAGGCCACCGTGCGGCTGCCTCCCTGCTGGATGTCTGCTCATCAACACCCCCCCCCCCCCCATCCCCCCACCTCCCTCTCTTCCTCCCACGCACCATCTACCAACAACGCTGAAGCCACCTGGCTACGACGGGCTGAGCCAAGGGACTCAGAGCAATAGGCTTGCCTGAACTAGGAGACTGTGGACTGGGCTGATCTGGGTTAGGCTACACTGAGCTGGGCTAGGCTACACTGAGCTGGGCTAAGGTTAGGCTGGGCTACACTGAGCTGGGCTAAGGTTAGACTGAGCTGGGCTAGGCTACACTGAGCTGGGCTAGGCTACACTGATATGGGGTAGGTTAGACTGAGCTGGGCTAGGCTACACTGAGCTGGCCTAGGCTAAGCTACACTGAGCTGGGCTAGGCTAGGCTACACTGAGCTGGGCTAGGCTAGGCTACACTGAGCTGGGCTAGGCTACACTGATATGGGGTAGGTTAGACTGAGCTGGGCTAGGCTACACTGAGCTGGCCTAGGCTAAGCTACACTGAGCTGGGCTACACTGAGCTGGCCTAGGCTAAGCTACACTGAGCTGGGCTAGGCTACACTGAGCTGGGCTAGGCTACACTGAGCTGGGCTAGGCTACACTAATCTGAGCTAGGTCATTATGGAAGAAAAAAAACACCTCACACTGGCTTCAGGAACCCGTGGTTGAGGAAGAGTAGAGCCCCTGGAACAAAACCCACAGTGTCACACGAATAACTGTCCCCAGTCCTTCCTGTCAGTGGTCATTAGACTTTATAATGCTTCATAGTGAGCTGGGGCACCAATCACGTCACCCACTGACTTCACTTTCATGTTCATACTGGGCACACTGTTCATACTGACTGTGGGGATAATTTGACTGTTTTGATGTTTAGATACAGCATTTCTCCTCAGGGGGTTAATGAAGTTTGTATTCGTCCACCTGTTCATCGGGTGTGACAGGGGCTGGAAACCTAGAGAGGAGATTGGCTGCAAAGCTGCCAATGAGGCCTCCAGACGACCAAACCGCCACTCAAACACCCGAGCGAAGACTCCCAATAAAGCTGTCAAATATTCTTGGGGACGTATTATTGTGTCGGTAGTTAGAGTTTGATGAAGATTATTTCACATAACATTACACACTCCTGGCGAGCAGAAGCTAATGGGCTGGAACAGCGACTGCCTGCCATTGCAAAACACTCACTGTTCCACTTGGCTGACTCCAAATTGCAAATTTAATTCATCTCTCTCTGTAGCGGAGACCTAAAGGGGGCTCAAAATATGGTTATTTTCCGTACAGAGAAGTAAATGTTTGGTGGACAACAAGAGCATTGGTATGACTCATTTCATTGCCGCTGAATTGATCACTTTGGATAAGAACGCTGTGTCGTTTTAGCGATAACAGCTCGAGTAAAACATGAACACGTCATGGAGGGGGAAAAAAGCTGTCAGACAGCCTATTAGGCAAGTCTATAAAGCACACACAGCTTCTCTGACTTGTCAGTCACACTCGAATGAAATGCAGAAATAGTACCGGCGCTTTTAATATTCAGACACGCTTCAACGGTGATCGCGGTGATCCAAAGGAATTTCCTGTTTGTAAAAAGATCTCTGGATGTCTTAAGTCCCAGACATGGAACTGATATGAATGTTCAGCATGGATGACTGTCATCCTATCATCATCCGCAGGCTGATAATCATCTCATCAGAATACTGATCAAATTAGACTTCGAGTCGAGGGGGACGAACCACTGTGAGTCAATTACGCCGATGCAAATTGAGGCAAGTATAAGTCAATCCGCTCAACCCACTTGATGATAAGCATGAGGAGTTATGATGTCATGCACCGCTACTCTGTTCCACACAGCTCTCTGCTGTGTGCGTGTGGGGGGGGGGGCAATTGCTCATCTGAAAGTCATGCCTCTGGAACACACAAATACAGCATCTTCCTGGGATTGGGCTGGTACTGACTGGAGATAAAGGGGGGGTGGTGGAAAGGGGTGCAGAAGGAGGTGAGAGAGAGACGGAGAGAGAGGTGTAGAAAGACAGAACGAGCGAAAGGTGTGGAGAGAGACTGAGGGAGAGGTCGGGAGGAAGAGAAATAAATGAAAAGAGAACAAAAGAGGAGAGAGAGAGAAAGAGAAAAAGAGAGCAAAAAAAAAGAGTGAGAAAGCGAGTGTGGCCAATCCTCCTGAGGGATCCATATTGTCTCCCTCAGCCAACGGGGGGATTCTTATCAAAACGCTGCCAGGACTATCATGAAAGGATATGGTAATTAAGAAAAAAAACACACACTGAGCGGAAAAAGGCCGACTGTAATATAATGTGTCTGGTGTGGGGGGCTATTTACATACCCTTCTAGAGTGGTTGTCACATTCAATTAATTATTCCCTGGCACGGTGACAAAGATGATTAAGCCAGAGAGGAACATCTCTAACACAGTCTACCAAATATCCACCGGGCCCCGTGCGTCCTTTAAAATGTTGCCAAGCCCTTGTAAAAACAGAAGCACATGCTCATATCCTAAATGATAGGATCACCGACCCCCCCCCCCCCCCCCCCCCCCCCCCCCCCCACTCACTCTGCACACCAACATGAATAGCTTACTCCATCTGAGGAGCGGAGAATAATCAGAGAAGATGAGGCTGTTTATGGGTTCTGTGATCATGAGGTGGGGAGGTGTGTGTGGGTGGGTGGGTGGGGAGGGTTCTCTGTGCCAGGAAAGGGGAGAGCTGGTGCCCACAAGGCCCGAGGGAGCCCCTCCTTAATGACTGGCATCAGAACCGTTCAGGACCCCTTCCCCATCTGACGCCCCCCTTTGAATGTGGCCCGCTTTACTCGGCCAGATCTGGCGAGGGCGGCGTGTCTGCCGCCGCGCACGGCGCTTTAAGTCACCGCTGTCATGGCGACCCACAAACAAAGCCGAGCAAGAAAGATTGAGCAAAGTTCAAAGCAACCTTTGATAGCCGTGCAGCATATGGATCCAGTCATGCCGGCCTATCCACTATTGGAAAGTATGCGTGGCCGACAAAATCAAGTTAAATTCCCCATCTCTGCTATGATACAGCATTCCGTCTTTAACGATGCATTTTGGACTTCAGTTAATGTACAAAGCATATAAATGGGTGAGTTTCTATAGTTTAAATCATAGTTATGGTCTCAGCGCACCGCTATCGTGGGGGCAGTTGGAGTGAAGAAAATATGTCAAGGGGGGCATGATGGCCAGTGTGGTATCGTTTTCGCTCTACTCACACACACACACACACACACACACACAGTATCTTCAGCGGTTTGCACCTATTTCCCAAAGAACCAAACAGCCATCGCATTTGAAGTGAATCCATTCGTCACGAAGGCTCCGTCCAGCGTGAACATCCTTCAAACTCGGCCCCCTTCTCTCCCATACAGATGTCATTTTCAGTACCAATGTCTCCCGGTGAAATCTCTTTTCCACTCCTCTATTGAGGCTTTGGTCAGAGAGCATAATGGCGTAATTTATCCAGATAATCCACAGCTTTCCTTCATGCTAGCAGGTAACAAACGCACTGTGACACTTCGAGGGGGAAATCTTTCAAGGCCGCGACGGAGGCTGCGTTCGTGAATGTTTATTCGCTGTCGTTCCGCGTCTCTCGCCCTGCATTCCTCGACACCCCCACCCACCATCATCTAAAGCACAGGTGTCAAGATCCAGTCCTGGAGGGCCGCTGTCCTGAAGGTTTTAGATGTTTCCCTGCTCCAAGCACACCTCCACAGAGCTTGATAACGACCCTTTAGTAGAATCAGGTGTGCTGGAGCAGGGAAACATCTAAAGCCTTCAGGAGAGCGGCCCTCCAGGACTGGAGTTTGACACCCCTGACCTAAAGGGTGAAAAGCCCTTTTTGCAACCTAAAGTTGACTCACGCAAGTCTTGACAGAAGGGTATGCGCAACGCCTTTCCACTTCTCCGAATCCGAACCGGGTTCAAATAAACCCTGGAAGCCATTCGAGCCATCGAGAGCCTTTCAAAACCTTCGGGGAGCCTGGAGCGAACAAGCACTCGTAAACACTGCTCAATCAGCTCAATCACAGCTCTTTTTACTCATTTATGACCTGCTTCCCCTCCCCGTCTGGCTGGCAGACAGTCATTCATCTGCCACTGTCTGGAGTGCCACAGCACTGTAGCATCGTACGAGGTTCCACCTGTGCGATTCCACTGACGGGCTCGGCCCCAGACATCTACCGAGACGCCCTGTATTACATTGAGTCATTTAGCGGACGCTCTAATCCAGAGCAACGTACAGCAAGTACAGGGACGTTCCCCCCTGAAGCAAACGGGGTGAAGAGCCTTGCCCCAAGGACACCACGTCATGTTGACACAGCCGGGGGTTGGAAGCAGGGACCTTCTGATTACCAGCCCCGACACCCTAACCGACTGCGCCGCACGACTCCCTAACGGAGCAGAGAGCATCATGGGCCACACCAGCGCGAGTGCCTACCTGCAGTTGGGCGGCGGATCCAAAGTTATCTCCGCCAGCTCCTTCTGAATCCTGCGGGCGAAAAGAGGAACAGCGTTATCAATAGGCTCGCAAACCAGCATCCAGTTCTATCAATTCTGTTCGTTAAAAAATCTATCTGTAAGTGTGCACACTGAAGAGCCCATTGATTTTCTAATGAGCTCCCGCACGACGTGATTGGACAAGGCCATGCAAAGCTGTCATGCAAGATCAACAGAGAGAAGCTCGGCTGAATCTCTGGCCCCGTTATACTACACATATAGAAATGAATATTGATGTCAGATGGACCTTGCTGGATAAGGAAATTATAAGTTAATTCTGTTCCCAGCAGTAACTCTCTCTCTCTCTCTCTCTCCCCCCTGTCTCCCTCTCTCTCTCTCCCCCCTGTCTCTCTGTCTCCCTCTCTCTCCCCCCTGTCTCTCTCTCTCTCTCGCCCCTGTCTCTCTCTCACCCCTGTCTCTCTCTCCCCCATGTCTCTCTCTCCCCCCTGTCTCTCTCTCCCCCCTCTCTCTCCCCCCTCTCTCTCCCTCTCCCTCTCTCTCCCTCTCTCTCCCTCTCCCTCTCTCTCTCTCTCTCTCTCTCTCTCGGTAGCATATACACACAGCTCAAGGCACATAAACAAAGGATTAGAGAGCACAGAGGGCAGGGGTCACATTTCACAGTCGGCTGGTGCTCATTACATAACTATGCCAATGATTGCCTTCAAGGAATCCAACAGCTAGGTGCTATATTTTACAATCAGTCACCCAACTGGGAGGAAGGGGTGGGGGGTGAGGGGGGTGCCTGGCAGCTTCAGCCTAAAGCTAGACTGTTTTTTTTCAAGGAAAGAAAAAGACACAAAGCCCACCTCCACTCTCATCCTAACCTTGCCGTTTTCCAGAGCTGCCATTGAAGAAGACAAATAGGCTGCCCTCATTGGCCGTAACGTACGCTGGCTCAGCTGGGTGATCGTGCAGCGGTGATGGGGATGAAGGGGCGCGGAAGAGACACAGGCGATCACACACGTACACGCGCGCACACACGCCCGCACACATCCACACACGCACACCCATCCCTGGCTTCATCTCCCACCCCGCCTCCCATCGCAGACACCATCCTTCAGGTGGTCCTTTTGTTCACCCCCCCAGACTCCCCGACTGCCTGCTCATCCTGCAGCCCAAGCATCACCCCCACCACAGGGCGCCACCCGGGGGGACGCGCCACGGTGCGCCACGGCAACAGCAGCACAGACCTCCCTCTCACTTGTGTCGTTATGACTGGTTATGATAAGGTAGCGGTGGGGTGGGTGGGGGGCAATTGTGCACTGCTCACTGAAGAAACAGAATAGCTTTTTTACGAAAGGGGGGGGGGGGGGGAGGCGGGGGACTTGCTTATACAATCAACACTGTTATAGAGTCCGTCACTGTTGACTGCGCGCCTTTTTAGTTTTACCGACTGTGCGATTTTCGTTTTTCTTTCTCCCAAGGTGGCACAATTTTGCAAACCGCCACTGTGTAATCGCGCAATTGTGCGATGAAACGGGCAACGCGAGCGAGGAGTGAGAGCAATTACAGAGCCGCGCGTATTCGCATTCATCTGCAGGAGGGGGGTGGGGGTAAAGACGTGCGTTCTAATGAATGGGTTGTTATCAAGCTCTGTAGAACCCTCATAATGACCCGTTCAATTATAATTAGGTGTGCTGGAGCAAGGAAACATCTAAAACCTTCAAGACAGTGGCCCTTGAGGACCAGGATTGGACCAGGATTGGACCCCCCCCCCCCCCCCCCCCCCCGGTCTATGATAAGCAAGAGGAATGCAGGAGCACCTTTTGGCACTGGTGGAGAGCTTGGCAGCAGTCTTGCTGGATATCTTGGCCTCCTTCTTCTTGGGCTGGGTCTGGTCCCTCTCCGGAGCCTGCTGCTCAGCAGGGGGGGCCTCTCTCTGCTCAGCGTCCGAGCTGCCCCCGCTGGTGTTGGGACTGTCGTCTGGCCTCGGCGGCACCTCGCTGGACATCCTGGCTCTGCTGCAGCGCGCACACACAGGCATGCGCACACAGGTGTACAGACACATACAGGGAGACACAAAGCACACAAAAGTATATGAGCGCACATCGGTCGCCAGTGCCACTAACAATCAGGGTCTTTAACCTGGACAGCCTAACTATTACATCCAGATGTTTGTATACTGGGGCAGGGGGTGAAAAAAGCTATTGTGCTGGAAGGAGCTGGAAAACACTAGACTGGGCCAGCTCTAACGAATGTGGCTTCTGTCAGAGACTCTGAAAAGGTCATCTGACTAAACAAGGTGATGTGTCCCTATGGGCACCGCTGCACAAAGCGACATAATCAAAGCCCATTCTGCAAGAGGGCGCTGGGGAAATTAAATGACCCATCAATGATCCGCAAGGTGAACTGCTCAATTGTATTCGGGGTTGTTAAAAAAAAAAAAAAAAAAAAACGACGATGTGTCTATAAGCATCCAAAGAGAGACGGTGGTCAACACAATGTGGGCGGAAATGAGAATGCTCATTCCTGACCTTAGTCTGTTTTAAACGAGTTTGCCAAAACACACATCCATGAATCAAGAGATCTGTCATAGTGAGTTCGCCTTCATGATCGTCATGCGTTTACATCTCCGACATCACTTTAAGTACACTAATTGCTTATTATTTGATCACGGTTTTCCTCAACTAAATATCTGGGAGTGACAAGACCCGATCCACCAACAAACCACTAGTGAGGCTACTTTGTAATCAAACTCCCCAGTCAAGAGCAACATATTGTAAAAACAACTGTCAGAAAGTTAAAGCGCCAAAAAATTATATATATATATATCTGCGTTTAACAACAATGTGATCATGTCGCGTTTCGTTTATTGTGTAAATAATCCGTCATCACGCGGAGCTGTCAAAATGGATAATCCGCGTCCGCGTTTACGGGGGAACAGCTTTAGCAGTTTTCCCTTACACCCATAATTAAAAGAGGCCTAAAAATTCAGCACCCAGAGGGGACCGGAGAACCCTGCCATGGTCTCTGCGAGGAGCGAAACAGATTAGGTCCAAATAAATCACACCAAAGAGGATCAAACCCAGGAAATCGTTCCCTCTAAATGGTTTGATCTCACTGCTAGGCTTTGATGACCACCTCGCCCCCCCCCCCCCCCCCCCCCAGCACAAAGACTGAACGATCTACCCCTATGATCTACGTCCCCCCCGTCCCCCCCTACACCCCTTCTATGAGGATAACGTGGGGGGCATCGACTCTACAGCCATTACTTTCGATCCCCACTTTCCGAAATATAACCAAAAAGCAAAACATACCTTCCGAATATTTGACACGCGTTAGGGCGATACAAACAGACGTGCGATCACCTCCCCGGAGTGTGATTCTGTGAATTCTGGGGCCGATCGTTTAGGTTCCCTGGTTCTCTTCGGTTCTCCGCTCAGCAACTGCGAGAGAATGGAGACTGCCGGACCGCCTCTGTGCGCGCTCTCAAGCGAGTGCGCGCAAGTGGGGCCGTAGAGATGAAGCATGGGCTCATCCCCCCAAAAATAGTTTGCTGCGTTCTCCGTCCTCTTCAGACTCTATGAACGAGTTCAAAGGAGATGAGTCGGGTCTAGAATGCACCCTGAATTTTGTTTCATTACAGAACAGAACACTACAGAAGTAAATCAGACCGCTTTTCTCAAAAGCAGACAAACAGCTTTAATGAAAAGATGCAGTCAGAACTGCATTTCACACATTTCAGCGTAAAGGACGATTCATTGCTAAACGTATGCACGGCAAAAGGGTCAGTCTTTACATCTGGTCGCATCAGAAATCCATGTGAAACTATTTATTGCGTTTCATTTGAACGCGGAACTAAGTTCACACGGAAAAGAAATGCGTTGGACATGTTTTTCCCGTGAAAGAGGAAGCGGACCCACAGGAAGTGCGCAAACCTACTTCCGGTACCACATCCAACGTAGCTAACATGCGCCAGTGAAAACAAACCTGCCGCGGTTATTAGTTCTGTTCTACTTCACGACATTTAACTGTTCAATTTAGAACCATGGAGACTATTCTAGAACAGCAGCGGCGCTACCATGAAGAGAAAGAGAGACTCATGGACGCCAAAACGAAAGAAATGCTGCATAAGAAAACAACGGTATTGTAGCACCAGAAGCTAGTTAGCCAGTTAGCTAATTAGCTTTCCCTTATAAGAAGCCGCACTAGTGGCTTTAATAAGTTAACTTTAATCAGTTAGCGGGTCCTACATGCGTTTGCAAAATAAATATGTCATAAATCATATTTGCTGTTTAATTACCCCAGTTGCTGGATTCACGTGTTGATTGATTGTCCCCTGTACAGTTACGCGATCAGATTAACTCAGATCATCGGACCAGAGCGATGTTGGATGTAAGTACCTTTATTTCCCTGAACCTGTCATTGATCAGCTAATGGGGAGGGAGGGAGTCCGGTGGCTGCGCGGTGAGGGGATCGGCCTTGTAATCAGAAGGTTGCCGGTTCGATTCCCGGCCGTGCCAAATGACGGTGTGTCCTTGGAGCAAGGCACTTCACCGTACTTGCCTCAGGTGGGGAATGTCCCTGTACTTGCCGTAAGTCGCTCTGGATAAGAGCGTCTGCTGACTGACTAAATGTAAAAGAAACGTAAATACAGCGTTTGAAATGACTTGCTTGTCACCCATGCAGAGATACATGGAGGTGAGCCAAACTCTCCGAGATTCGTATGACGACAAAGATGGGTGAGTCATTCGCTTGTAGCCAGTTTGGCCTCTCCTCCATGGTTTGACTACTGAAGTCTGACAGTCCCCGTCTCATTCCAGGATGAGGAAGGACGAACTGAACGCCATCTCTGGACCAAACGAATTTGCTGAATTCTACAACCGACTCAAACAAATCAAGGAATTCCACAGGAAACACCCCAATGAGGTGATTCCTATGAATCTCATTGTTCATGCACGACATTTTTATGCATTGTCCGCCAATGTATATATGGCTGAATGCTCTTATGGCTTTTCCCCTTGGCACTTGTTTGGTTTCTCACAATGTAGGTTTCATAATCTTTAAACCTGCTATGTTTGGAGTCTATCACGTTGCTATGATCAGTGACCATTCCTCTTTTGTAAAGCTCTCTCTGAGGTCGCTTTGGATAAAAGCATCTGCTAAATGAATAAACGTAAATATATATTTTGTAGGCTTTGCTGAGCTGGTTGTTGCTGTTGTTTCAGATCTGTGTACCCATGTCAGTGGAGTTTGACGAGCTGGTTAAAGCCAGAGACAACCCGACAGAAGAGGCTCAGAGTAAGGCGAACATCCTGAGGACCGGTAACATACGCTAGCCCAGGGGCTGGCACCAGCGGACAGATGTTATAAGGGATCTCCTCTTCTTTGCGTTTGCAGGCATGGTGGAGTTCACAGACGAGGAGGGCTACGGCCGCTACTTGGATCTCCACGACTGCTACCTGAAGTTCACCAACCTGAAGGGTTCGGATGTAAGATCCCCCACCCCTCGCACGTCTTCTCTTTTCACCTCCCCAGGTCGCCTGTCCTCGTAGACCCTCTGGCTTTCTCACCTTTCCGTTCCCCCTTTTCCATCGCAGAAACTGGAGTACATCAGCTACCTGTCCTCGTTCGACCAGCTGTTCGACATCTCCAAGGACAGGAAGAACGCAGAGTACAAGAAGTAAGCGCAAACTTGAACCCGCATCCTCTTGACGGCGTCCCCGTGCCGAGCGGCCATCTGAAGTGTGTCCGTGTGCCCAGGTACCTGGAGATGCTGCTCGAGTACCTGCAGGACTACACTGAGCGCGTCAAGCCCCTGCTGGACCAGAACGAGCTCTACGGGAAGGTCCTGGGCGAGTTCGAGAAGAAGTGGGAGAACGGCACCTTCCCCGGCTGGCCGGTGAGTCTCGAGCCTCGGGCCATGCCGAGCCCAGGGCCTCTGGAGGAGGTGGAGGGGCGGTCGGTCGCAGAGCTTTCAATGTAATTGGTCTGTTTCCCTCCTGTGATTGTAGAAAGAGACGAGCAGCGCGCTGACCCATGCCGGAGCCCATCTGGACCTCTCAGCGTTCTCCTCCTGGGAGGTAAGGAACCATGAGGGGCTCGCAGTGCGCCACTGTCTCCATGGAATGCATCACTCACCCCCTCTCTTTCCCTCCAACTCCTCTTCCCCTTCTCTCTTTCTCTCCCCCCCTCTCTTCCTCTCTTCTCTCTCTTTTCCTCTCTTCTCTCACCCTGCCCTCCCTCTCTCTTCCTCTTCTCTCTCTCCCTCCCTCTCTCTGTCTCATATAGGAGTTGGCCTCCCTGGGTTTGGACAGGCTGAAGTCTGCTCTCATGGCGCTAGGACTGAAGTGCGGAGGGTACGTATTTTCACCTGACACCGTGTTGACTGTGACCAAACGATGGAACATTGTGACTCGCGGCTAACGCAGCAGGTGTCTCCCTCTCATCTCTCTGACCCACAGCACTCTGGAGGAGAGAGCTCAGCGGCTCTTCAGCACCAAGGGGAAATCCCTGGAGTCTCTGGATCCCTCGCTGTTTGCCAAGAACCCCAAATCGAAAGGACCCAAAAAGTACGTCCTCCTAAACCCCCCCCCCCCTCCACCCCCCTACACCTGTATGACCAATCTTAGGGGGTCTCTGTCACAGCGTTCATCAACGTTAAAATGAAACGTTCCCTTAACTGCAGAGACACCGAGCGCAACAAAGAGATCGCCTTCCTGGAGTCCCAGATTTACGAGTATGTGGAGACCCTGGGGGTGAGTGAAGACAGCCGGACGGGCCTTCTGTATGAGAAACAGTCTCCCGGTTGGCCCTTGGGCTGATGTGTGCTTGTGCTACCACCCCCCTCCTCCCCCTCCTCAGGAGCAAAGGCAGCTGACCCACGAGAACGTCCAGAGGAAGCAGGCCCGGACGGGGGAGGAGAGGGAGGAGGAGGAGGAGGAACAGCTCAGCGAGAGCGAAAGCGAGGACGAGGACAACGAGATCATCTACAACCCCAAGAACCTGCCGCTGGGCTGGGACGGAAAGGTCCGGCGCCTGGCTACGAACCGCTTCCCGAAAAAGCAATCTTATCGCCTCAACACGATCATTTCTGGGGCTGTAGATCTCCGGTCGCTAACAGGAGATTACTTTAACATGTGTGTCCCTCTCTGCAGCCCATTCCATACTGGTTGTACAAACTCCACGGCCTGAACATCAACTACAACTGTGAGATCTGTGGGAACTACACCTACAGAGGACCCAAAGCCTTCCAGAGGCACTTTGCCGTAAGTATTTCCTGTTGTGCTGTTCTTTGTTCAGGAAGTCATTATTCGGGCGCGAGGAAGGAAGCAGGAAGCTCCCGAAGCCTGCTTTTCACTCTCCTTCCGTTTCCCCGTTCAGGAATGGCGTCATGCCCACGGCATGCGGTGTCTGGGCATCCCCAACACGGCTCACTTCGCCAACGTCACCCAGATCGAGGACGCCGTGTCCTGTGAGTACCCACGGCTCGGCCGCAAGCGGGAAAATTGCACCAACGTTACTTTATACGCCCTTTTATTTATTTTTTACAAGCAATGTCACAAAGGCTTCGTATGCCCATAGAACTGCCCCTCACCCAGCTTAAACCCTCAAGGATACCCACCGATGATTGGCTGTCATTGACAGGGATTTGATGTTATTACAGCCCGTTGTAGTTTGGTGTGAACGCGGTCAGGTTCAAGGGCAGGGTGGTCATTAGCATACCGCTGACAGCGTCTTGTTTTGAACCCAGTGTGGGCCAAGCTGAAGTCCCAGAAGGCGTCGGAGAGGTGGCAGCCCGACACGGAGGTGAGTGGAGGGGGGGTCCTGACACGCTGACCTCACCACAGCACTTAGCAACACGTCGCTAGTAACGTAACAAGGGGGGACAAGCTGTTCTGTAGTTATGGTCTATGGAGACTGTGTGTGTGTTAAACGTGTGTGTGTGTGTCCTTTATCAGGAGGAATACGAAGACTCCAGCGGAAATGTGGTCAACAAGAAGACCTACGAGGATCTGAAGAGGCAAGGCCTGCTGTAGAGCGAAGAGCACACGCACACAGACCTACTCATCCAACACATCTAGGACTATTTTTTCTAAACGTAAATTCTTTGGTTCACATCCTTGTATTTGTAATTGTAAAATGTCGATTTTTTTAATGACCCTAAAACCTGTTCCATTCCCAATGTCTCCGAACGAAAACAACCATCAACTGATTTAATAAATTTGAGTGCTTTTTCTTTGATCCAAAAGATGTTTTATCGCTTGTGTTTTTTTTTTGTGACAGTCTATTAGTGCTCTAACAGTAACGTGCAACTGATTGTGATGGTGTGGCTTTACATAGTAGAACTTCTCTGTGGTTTGATATCCATGCGCACTAGAGAGAGGAGGAAGGAGGACTTTGAGGAAGGGGTTTGAGGGAACAGTTTGACCTGAACATGCATGTTCCGGGGGTCATGTATCTCACAAGAAAATAACCGTCACGCAACCCTCGCTGAACAGGTGACCTCTAGAATTGATCGATAAGATAGGATGACGTTGCATTTAATCACACGACTGCGCAAAAACCAGTGGAAGAGTAAGCGATCATCACCTTCACAAAATTGGGCGAGTTGACCAAACTAAAACCATGTGTTTTTTTAAGACCATCAAGTCAGAGGATCAGAAAAACCACCAGGGGGCAGTGTTGAGCAAAGAACAACATCATGCAGCATCCTTTATGTTCATTTATCAGATGCTCTTATGCAGAGCAACTTACAGTAAGTACAGGGACATTCCCCCTGAGGCAAGTAGGGTAAAGTGCCTTGCCCAAGGACACAGCATCCTGTAGCTGCAGCCAGGAATTCTACTTGCAACCTTCCAGTCATAAGCCCAACCCTTTAACCATTGAACCACCTGACCTACCATCAAGCATGTCATGCTCATCTTGACAATCTTTCAATACAAATTCGGGAAATTCAAAAGCAAATTCACGCTTAAACCTATATTTTTGGAACCCTAAATGAACAAATCAGTGTCTTTCTGTTGAATTAATGTTCGAGTATATGTGTATGGACGCGTTGTCTAAACACAACGCCTGGGTCAGGATGAAAGGTTTAATGAGGACGCGCTGAAATGCCACATTTGAAACCACCAATGACATTTACATTTGTCAGGGACGTTTTTCTGAAAAGCCTAGGACACACTGACATTTTAAAGCAAACATAAAATCCCTTTGGTGTCTCACAGCAATCCCATGATGCACAGGTGCCATGTCCGGATGCACTGCCACTTGTGATACTCTGTGATTCATAATCTGGAAATTGCCTAACAGAGCGATGTTTCCTTGGAGACAGTTAAGATGAGGGGAAAAGTGAACGATGCCGCTAGAAGCAAAATATGGGAGTAAAAGGAGAAAAGCAAACCTTAATGACAGGGGAGGTCAGGTGGCTCAGCAGGTTAAGGCATTGTGCTCATGATCGGAAGGTTGTGAGTTCGATTCCTGGCTGTGGCTATATGATGTTGTGTCCTTGGGCAAGGCACTTCACCCTACTTGCCTCAGGGAGAATGTACCTGTACTTGCTATAAGTCGCTCCGGATAAGAGCATCTGCTGAATGTAAATGATGGAATCTCAGAGAGATTGATGTTATCAAGGTCTAGTGCAGATGTCTCAACATCTAAGACACTGACAAGCTTAAGTGCTGTGTCTTCTGTTTCGGGGGGTTTGTTTGCGGGTAAGTCAAACTCGTTCGTTCCTTTGACCTGATGAATACACACTTCCGTTTTTCTGCTGGTACGTTGGGTAAGAGCACTTACAGATGAAAATCTTTTTTCAGGCTCTTTGTTGGTGACATGACCGTATCGTTGACATCCAGAGGAGTGACTCAGCCTGGCCCTGTGAGCCGAGTGGGTGGGGAGGAGAGGGGCTGGGAGAGAAAGCTAACATCTCCCAGTCCGGTCATGCAAGCATCTTCACCGGCTTCCCTATGTTACATTTCCGAGAATTCTAAAAAATGCGTCTTGTGCTTTTAGCTGATGGTGTTCCCGTGGTTCCCATGATGTGTATGTCCCCGGACCATCCCCCCATCCACACAAGCACACATTTTTCTAACCTCTTCCAGTTTACAGACCCATTATGGAGGGTCTTTTTACAGGGACGCACCTCCAAATTCTCCCATCTAGTCTCTCCATTGCTTTCCCCTCTCCAGAGATGCAGATAGCAGCATAGGACTCTTTTTCTTCGGCAGTTGTTATCAGGCGTTCCTAATGGTGTCTGGCCTCTGCAGCTGACTCAGCCTCTGTAGTTAGCGGTGTTGTCGGGGCTGTTTATTTCAACTCTGGACCTCGGCAAAGCTTAATTCACTTGTTTCTTATTGGCCCATTTATTCTCCAAATGCCCTGTCGGCACATCCTGATGAGGCTATTCATCCACAGCCGCTGCTGAGATCACATACAGGCTAACGGCTGCACTTGAATTAGTCTGGTCTCTTTTGTCTGATATAAGATCAACTTCTGCAGCTTCTGCAAGGCCTGATTTTTTTGGGCCTGCTCTAAAGAGGCAAGCCAATGAATGTGTCACGAATGTGAATACGAGACATTTGAAAACATTGTCTGGTGGTGTGCAACATGTACGGAGCAGCGTGTATCTGCAGCTGTGAAACCTTACAGTATTGTGTGTGGGAGTCCGGTGGCTGAGAGGCGAAGGTGTCAGTAATCAGAAAGTCCCTGGTTCGAACCTCAGCTGTGCCAACATAATGTTGTGTCATTCACCCTACTTGCCTCGGGGGAATAACTTATGCTTGTAAGTTGCTCTGGATAAGAGTGTCTGCTAAATGTAAATGTGTTAACATCAGCCAAGTCTATTAGTCTGTCTTCTCACTAACTGTTGGGTTTCAATCGCTTTATCATCCCATGTATTGACTTGGGAGTACATTTCCATTTGTTCAACAACATCACACATCGTAATGTGTGAATTCCTTTATTTAGACTCCAATGTTCTTTACACCAGTGTACACACTTGCTCATAGGCTTCATTGAGATGCTTAATAACATCAGGGGGGATTTGGATTCCTGTTTGTTATTCTCTCCTAACAACGCCACTCACAAATGGTTTAATCAGGACTTAATTCTCAGACATTAAGGCATATTGACTTGATTGGTTTGAACTCCTATAGGTATTGGTATATGTCCTTAATTATATTCTGACATGTATGTTCAACTACTATGAACATACAATTTAGACAACTCACTGGATCGTTTGAAAAGATGAATATGGATCTCACCAAGTTCATTTACTTACAAAATAACTATTATGCGTTTTTTACATAAGCATTACCGTTTGGGATTTCAGACCTCTATACAGTTATAATACCAGCTCATTCTGTACAGAGAAGCCAAATCATGTGTTTAAATTAATTGCATGTCTAGTGGCAGTTTGGCTGAAAGTCTCTGGAGCCTTTTGCAATCAGTTTTTATTCACTTGACTTCAGCAAAAACAAGGTGGTTTAGCTCGACCAGAAGACAAAGAAATGAAAAACTGCAATCACTTGACATGGTCTGTCTAGAAATAATTCATAGTGGAAATAAAAACAAAGTGTTGTGGAGAAAATGGCAACTGTAATTGCCCTTGGGAGCAGATGGACTGCCTGTGTGCGTTCAGGATCTCATGCTGAACAACAGAAAGAAAGTTCCGGAAGTGACTCAACTCAATCTCCCTTAGTTCTGAATTATGAATGAACTAAATGGAGATGGTTTGAAGTGTTTTGAGTGTTGAGTGTTGGATTACGTTTCAAACTTGTCTAGATCTCATATTCGTTTGCTCTGCTTCCTTTCCTAAACCGTCACTGTCCATTTTGAATTTCTCTCGGAAGTCGCTCTCAATAAAAAAAGCGATTTTTGTTCTACATTTTGGGTGAATTGAAGGTTCTTAAGTTCGAAAAAACGCGAAACATTCGTTTTTTGGAGTGCTCTGTACAAGCCTGCCTGCGCATTGTGTTGCCCAACAGAATGACAGCATCAGACTGGAATCAAGCATTTAAAGGCTTTCTGAGAAACCACACTCTCACCCCCCATCATCTCTTGCATCTTATAACCATTGTTGTATTCCTGTAGTTTGATTCCTACAGCCGCAGAATGGCTGTAAGGTGAGAGGGGGCGTCTGTCACCTGAGACCAAAGATCAGCTATCAGGATTAGGTAGCCAGGGGCCTCTTTGAAGATGGTAATTAACAACGTGTGTGCGCTCTATGCTAAAGGCTAAAGCTAAGTGTGTGCGCTCTATGTTAAAGGCTAAATCTAAGTGTGTGTGCTCTATGTTAAAGGCTAAAGCTAAGTGTGTGTGCTCTATGTTAAAGGCCAAAGCTAAGTGTGTGCGCTCTATGTTGCTAAAGACTGATTTGCCTGAGCGAAAATCTGGGATGACGTTGATGGCGGTCATCGCATAATAGCTTTCGGGGTCAGACTTGACTCAGTCATTTCTTACAGTATAGGCACTAGCGATTGGAGAACGTTTTTTGGGCATGCATGATCTTTGCCGAGGAGTAAAGGCTCATGCTAGGGTCTGGGATCCCATATTGAGCGATGTTTTTCTGGAGACCTACAGATATCTCCCTGTCTGAAAAATGCTGTCACAGCTCAGACACTCCCTTGAGCTGCGCTTTTCCTTACCCCTCTCTCTGTAGATTTAGACGGATAACTGCATCGTTCTCCGGCAGCTCGGCCGCCCCCTGCGTTCACAGCGGAATGTTCTGGAATATCAATGCCAACCACCTCAATCACGACTGAACACGGTATCTTTATTGGTCGTCGTCTGAAGGAAATGCAGAAATAACAAGAGATAGGGAAAGTGCAGCAACAGAAGAGCTTAGTTACACGGCGAAGCGGACCGCTCCCTCACAGTCGCCCACCCTGCCTCAAGCAGTCTGAAGCAGCCGAAGATGGCTCATCACTTCCTGTTCTCGCAGCGCGACGCGTTCGGAAAAAAACCCAAGGACGCGACCGGCACTCTTCCGAGGAAACTGATTCTCCGCAATCCTAAAGTCCGGCGTTCACCGTGAGATAAGCATCGAGAAAATCCCTCCCTTGACGCAGACCTCCTCCACCCATCGCCTGGAATGTTCCGAATTGGAACCGAGAGGAACACAGTTCAGACAGAACACACAAGAGTAAGTGGAACAAGACGAACAGGCCGTGTAAAGGGTTCAGAAACCTTCGCTCGGCCCTCCGTGCGCTGAAGGAAGTCTGGCCGATCCGGAACAGTGTTCCAGAGGCCTACATCAGCCACTTGTCCTTCTCTTTGTTAAAGTGCTCTGCCCAGCGCCTTGTAAGCTCCAGGTACAGGTCAGGCTGATGGGGCTGATAGTCCAGATACAACCGGGCCAGGGTCTTCTTCGGGACCGCCTTCTCGATCTGCGTGCCCTCGTGCCATTCGTTGAAGGAGGTGACGGTGACGATCTCCGGGCGCACGGACAGCGCCGCCTGCAGGGCGGTCTCGTAGTAGCGACCGTTGACTCGGTTCCGCGTGTTGTGGTTGTTCCAGGGCCTCACTGCCGTGTCCACGTACCCGGGGCCCACGCTGGGGACGAACAGCAGGTTGTTGCCGTCGCAGAATGTCTTGATGGTCTTCCAGTTCTGGTGGGAGGAGCCGAAGGAGAAGCCGTTGGAGGCGAAGTAAGTGTACATGCCATCGAAGCCGCCGGCCAGGATGTCGTGCTTGTGGCGTTCCTCCACGATGAGGGCAATGAAGACGCCGTCGTAAGGCGTGCCCCGCAGGGTGTGGGAGCCCGAGGAGGTCAGAAGCTCCGCCCAGGTCTCGGGAGGGGTCAGGTAGGAGTCGTAGATGTAGAAGAGGGGCAGGGTCCGCCCCGCGCTGGACCTGAAGCGGTAGAAGGCGCCATGTTTCCCGTACCTGTGAAAGAGGGCAGAGTTTTCAGTCAATGTCCACATTCGCTGAGCGCTCAAATTTCTGTCGACTAGACCTCTCTGAAAGTTGGCTGCATGCCAGCTCACAGTGAACGCTTTAATGTGAAATGGTGCTATTATTCTCAAGCAGAAGCTTTGAGCGAGGGCTTTGGACGGATATATGTTTGTAAATGCTCTTGCGCACTCTCTCTCTGTCTCACACTATTTTTTCCTCTCCTTTTTTTCCCCTTGTACTCCTGCTTCCGTTCAAAAGCAGATGGTCAGCTCTGTGGGTCTTTAGCTTAGCTGGCAGGAATGCCTAGCGGACCAAACTCGAGGTGTGCAAGGCTTCGATCACGACCATCCGTTCGGCTGAAACAAATTCGCAACCCGTCATCCTTAAGCAGGCCAATGCTAGGTGCACTTCGGCGCCTGGTCATTGTTTTTGACAGATTGTCCTAGAACGGCTCATTGACCAGAACATTGACTATTTGTCTTTCTGCGCTCGGGGACTGCTTCAGGGCCAATGTTTGAACGACATTCGACCTCCGAAATATGCTGTCGCTCCAGCTGAGTGCTAAGATACAATCAAGGTGAACGTATAGCTAGGTGAGGGGGTGGACTGCCTGCAGAGTCATCGGAGAGAGAGATCGTGGAGCCTGTATCTATATTTAACCACCTGTTCCTTCTCCTCTGCCTCCTCCTGGCCTGAAGGGCGGTCACATTTCAACCGGAGGTCATTGATATGGAAATCAGAGCCCTTGCACTTCGACTGGCGAATGAAAAGAAAGTATTCAATGGCACGAGCGAACGGGAGGAAAAGGGGGATTGAGAGAGGGAGGAGCGGTTTACAGAGAGGAAAATTGAACGGAAGATAGAGAAGGGAAAGTACAGAACTATGTTCAAGTGATGACTGATAAGGAGGAGAGATGGGGGAGTTGGGAGGTGAAACGGGGAGGTGAGGGGAGAGGGAGGGCAACGTACCTGTCAATGATGTACTTGATGTTGTCATGCACGCTCTGATCGGTCCGTCCTTTGTAAGGTTGGATGTGAAACGCCACCTGTGACAACGGAACCCAACACTTGAGTTAAACGGCAGAAGCCTTATACTCTCATCGCAGCATATCCATAGAAACGCGTGAATAGATATTGTATAGGAAATTGAAACGATAATGCGCTCGACTCTCGCATTCTCGCAGGACAACTTGGTCAAGCAGAAGCAGGGTTGAATATACTTCGTTTAGATCAGTGGTCCCTAACCCATGTTTTAGATGTTTCCCTGCTCCAACACACCTGATTCTAATAAATGGGTAGTTATCCAGCTCTGAAGGATCCTGGTAACGAACATGCATTAGAATCAGTTTGTGCTGGAAGAGGAAAACATCAAAAACATGCAGGACAGCGGGCCATGAGGACCAGGGTTGGGGACCACTGGTTTAGATGATCCAGACAAGAATCTTAACCCTAACCCGCTCTTCAAAGAATGCATGTAAGCCTATAGGGGTGTCTCAAATGCCACACACTCCAGTGTCCTTGAAGAACAACGGTTATTTCAAGGAACAAATCGGAAATAGCGTATCGATCCTGAGAGACTGAACGTGTCACAGAGACTGAGGCCGGGGGGTAAAAAGGACGTTGGCAAAGTCGTCTACGAATAGAACCGCATCGGCGATCTTGGAGACCAGGGAGCGAGTTGTCAAACTGAATCCAGTCTGGGTCCAGGAGAGGACTTTTCAGGGGACAGAGCCTCACGCTGGGGGTCACGTTAAAGAGCAGCAATGTGATGGGGTTCAGTTGTCATCCACCAGTCAGGTGGCTGAGTGGTTAAGGCATCAGGCCTTCCCGGCTGTGGCGATGTGATGTTGTGTCCTTGGGCAGGGCACTTAACTCTGCTTGCCTCAGGGGGAATGTCCCTGTATGTGCTGTAAGTCACTCTGGATAAGAGCGTCTGCTAAATGACTAAAATGTAAACGTGGGCTTGCAGAGGGGTAGAGAGGATTGGCCAGGAGCTGCCATCTATCACTTCCCATGTGAATCTGTCCATCGAGACGGTCCCTCTAGTTCATCTGATTCCTCATTCCATTCCTATGTCAATGCCCCTGCGATGCACTTCAACTGCACTTTACATTTCAAAGGCATTGCGGAAGGTTTATTTACTGATGCGGAGTGGGTCTGTCTGTCTGCTTCTATGGACTCCACAAGCTTCTAGACATTTTAGACAGAAGGCATCAATATAACATATAACAGGGCGAAGGGCTGGGTGATGGATGCCTGTTCCCACCCGGAGAACATTGCCAAGGCTGTCTGCTCGAGCTACGACAACCAAAATAAAGAGAAATCAGTTTAAGCTTCGCGACAACAGCACACCGCTGACAGGGCCGTCGAACCATGAACGGGGGGGGGGGGGCGAGCGGGAGAGGGGAAGAGCGAGAAAGGGAACGCGTGTGAGCGAGCGAGAGAGGGAGAGAGAGCAGCGAGCCAACAAACACCCACTCTTTCTCTCGCTCTCTCTCCTCTCTGAAAAGCGGCTCCAAGGTCTTCATCAACTGTTTCCATGGCAACCCGGTGGTGTTTGGCGCGGGGATGGAAGGAGTGGGGTGGGGGGGCAGAGCCCGGGCTGTCAGTTGCTTTGGCTGGTTTGAAAATCATGAGCAGGCGAGGGGGGGGGGTGAAATACTGTTCAATCTGTCCCCTCTCTGCGGCTGAGTGCACCCTGGGGAGGCGGAGGCGAAGGGGAGGGGAGGGATCTGTTTGTTCGCATGGACCGTCTTTGATGGTGGAGGACGCTGACACAAGCCTGAAGGCCCTTATGTTTAGCCAACTAGAAACGGTGGGATGTTAACCGAGATGCTTTTATGAAGGAAAAGGGGACTCTATAGGTTTTGGGGGGTGTAATATCCGTTGTGTAGTTTACAAATAAACATGGGGATTGTGTGTGACAAGTCAACGAGGGACTAGTGGGCTTACATTAAACGTCCCGAAAGGTGAGCGTTGAACTTGAACGGCTTGCGTAAACCCGTTGCTGTTGTTTTGTCACAGATGTAATAATAAGGCTCATCTTTCGAGGTCTGAGGCGCACACATCTGCACCTGCTGGGAACAAATACCTTCCGGAAAAAACATGTAGGGTCTTCGCTGTGGCACTAACAACGCAATCACAACGGATGTGAAATGAAGCTTGTCTTTTCTCTCTGGGAGCTTTTCTAAAATGCTGAGACCTTCCTGCACACAGACCTGCACACACACACACACACACACAAATCCCTGCATACGAAAAGTCTCAGAGTAATGTCTCGCCGATAAATAGATGATTTAAAGAACAAGGCACCTACACACCAAGGTCTAGATAACACATGAAGACCACATCCACACCACACACACCCACATAGAAAAACGCACCACACACGTACACACATAAGCAAATGCACACAAATCCCAGACACCCATCCCCTTCATTTTTAGCCTGGCCGTTCTAACACACTTGCTGAATCGTTGAGGCACTAGTCCTTGGGTCAGCTCTGGCAGCGGTTGTGTAAGCTTTGCTGAGATCTATTTCCGATCATTCTCTGAGTCAGATCCTCTCAGTCAGATGGCTCAGCGGGTTAAGGCGTTGGCCTTATGATCGGAAGGTTGTGAGTTCAATTCCTGGCTGTAGCTATGTGACGTTGTGTCCTTAGGCAAGGCACTTCACCCCACTTGCCTCAGGGAGAATGTTCCTGTACTTAAATGTAAGTCGCTTTGGATAAAAGCGTCTGCTAAATAAGGTATTATAAAATGTTGAATAAAAACAAAAAACGCCGGAGCTAGTTCTCTCTGCTCGCGATCCGACCGTAGGAGAGACGGAACGGCGGAGGAAGAATGTCCTTTCGTTGCTTTCTGGTGCTTAATCTGCGTTCCAGATTGGCGCCTGTCTTGCGCAATCCTGGAAAGGCAAATTCAGCATGTGGTTGGGTTGTGATATATTCAATGTAAATGCAAAGCAATGCCATTAACGTATTTACATGTATTCATTTAGCAGAAGCGTTTATCTAAAGCGACTTCCGAGAGAGAGATTTACAAAGAGCATCGGTTACGGATGATACAATGACATGGCATGCATCTCATATGTGTAATATTGTACCTGTAGGAAAGCAAGATTTGTGTGTGAAAGTATTTGTGTTCCTTCAAAACCCTGACACTGACACGGTCCGCTGGAGGTACACTGTGGTCTTTTAATGGTTGGATCCAAATGCAAAGACTAAACCAACCACAGGAAAGACAAAATGGCGTGCGATAGCTGGAGAAATGTACCTATCACGTTCAAAGCGGACGGAGGAAAAGGGGTGAAAATATCACATTTTACAACAAATGAACACATTTCTTGTTTTCCAGTGACTTCTAAATACCTTGGGCACCTTGGAAACTGGATGATGACACTCTGGGCTTCATATTTATCAACGACATACATTCTGAAGTTCAAGAACCAGGTTGATCGTTTGGTTACAAATGCCATCCGTTACTGATGGATTTACATTTACATTTATTCATTTAGCAGACGCTTTTATCCAAAGCGACTTACAAGAGAGAGCTTTTACAAAGAGCATCAGTCATTGAGCAAAGCAACGTGATAGACCCCGAACACAGTCGGATTTTTAGATCGTGAATCATACATCATGAGAACCAATAAGTGCCAAAGGAAGAACTATAAATGCATAACACAGCGATTATGAATATAGAGCAAGAGATACAACACATAATACATTAGATCAGGTGATCTAATCACTGATTACAAATGTATCCATTGCCAATAACGAACTAATGCCACGGTGGATGTGTGCATGTAAACTGCAGCTATAGCATCACAGCCACTAGCACTGCCAGGCAATCATTCAGTAAAGCGGCAGAAAAGGAAAACATACCGGTTCTCTCCCCAGTTACCTTGATGCTGTGCCTGTGGGCAGCCTCCATGACAGCGGGCACCAGGTCCTCGGTGGGCTCCCCGTGACTGTCTGCCACTCCCGGTGGGTACCACGACAACACCAGCACCCCTGCAACCACGGAAGAGGTTCACAGAAAAGCATGGGGTGATATTACATTCAGTCATTTAGCAGACAGACTTATCCAGAGCGATTTACAGCAAGTACAGGGACATTCCCCCCAGAGGCAAGTAGGGGTGAAGTGCCTTGCCCAAAGACAGCGTTATGTTGACACAGGTGGGATTTGAACCAGTAACCTTGTGATGAATATCAGAAGATAATTACTCAAAATGACTTTATTGATCCCCGCGGGGAAACTCTTTATCCCGACTCCCTAACCACTCAGCCACATAAGCTCACACAGTCCAATTCTGAGGACACACATTGTGTAAGTATAATGCACCACACAAGAAAATAATGGTATATGTGATGTGATATGTATCTGCAATGGTAGTCATGACACCAACGATGTGTCAATAGCCTACCTGCTGCCGCTGCTTCGATCTGCGCCATGTGCGACTCCAGCACGCGGGGGTCCCTGGAGCTGTACGGACCCAGCTCGGGGTAATAGCTCGAGGCGATGTCTTCCGGAGGAGCGTGTCTTCCCTGCGCGTGGCTGGCAGCGATCTTCGGGTCCCAGTGCGGCACCAGCACGTGGTCCCAGTGAATGTATTTGCCGTCCATCTGCGGCGCACCGTACCACAGGTAGTAGAATATGTGCACGTCGTAGAATATGCTGGAATCGCGGTCCGATTTGGTGAAAACCACTTTGGTGTCGCTCAAGCGGGACTGGCCCGGTGACGCTGCCGCGCCGTTCGCAACCGCTCGTCTTCTGTCGGATCCCTCTCCTCTGAACTCCATCCCCGGAGCGAGGTCCGAGAAGCCATCGCTCGGCTTCAGGGTTCTAAGGCCCATAATGGTCCCGAAGATGAACAGCGTGAACAGAAAAAGTGCGACGAAAGCTTTCTTGCGCAACCGCGTCATCGTCGCTGTCTGTGATCCTGGAAAACGTCCTGGAACGTCGAAACTAAACAAGACAGGTCGAACCTTCCTTTCTTAGTATAACGGGACTGAAAGTAGTCTAGCCCTATTCCCCTTGCATGTCCGGCTCGTGTGGTCGTCGGACAGCCATCAAAGGGAACATGAGCCGAATTGCAGTTACGCCAGTGGGATGGTTGGTGCGTTCATACGGTGACACTAGGGTTACTAGACACTAGGCGAGGGTTCTTCGTCTATTTCAAACGGAGTGGAGGAGCCATGTCACTCCAAACAGGGAGAACTAGACCCTATAGCGAACAATGATCATTCCCCCCTTACTTCCCGTGTTTTATGACTGTTCAGACATTCAGCATTGCAATAAAGACGCTCGTCCTCGAGTAGTTTTCTCCATTTCGGGGGCATGGTTGTCACCTTGTTTTCGGTTTTGCAACCATTAAACCGCCTGAATTCCAGCTAATCTTCTCAAATAAATCTTCCCCGGGTTCTTGAATGCACGCTCATGCACTTGCTTCTGTGGTTGCTTCTATATGCATATATGATTTTCCCCTTTCCAGTTCAGCAGCGGGGTAGCTTACCTTTATCACCCTCTGGCTCTGTATGACAGCCGGGTCTGACATCCATTCTTCTCGCCCATTTTAGTACTCGGGTTATTTCAGTCTGATCTTCCGCGATCCGATTCGAAAACGCATCAAACAGCCGGTGAGCCGCGGCATAACCGTCTGATCACACGGGGCTGATGTGCGGGTTGGAGTCCGATCTTTGTTCCGTTTGACGAAAGACGCCGCTGCTTTTACGCAGACACCGTCCAACGGATCATTTTGGTCGCCACATTAGAAGCCAGCGATCCTTGCTGTTTAGATGCGCGATGAGGGGGCGAGCCAAAGTGGGTGGGATTAACCCCCCACCCCCCACGCTACCGGTAGAGCTAAAAGGAGTGGAGCGGGCGTGGAGAACGAACGATGCTTGCCTTTGTTTACAAGGCTTAGTCACGCCTGCCATAATATCCAGGGGCAATGCTATATATGTTTCTGTATTTCTTAACAAGATATTCAATTTCTAAAGTTGGTCGTTAATAGCTGACCAAATGGCCTACCAAATGGGCTGAAACAAGATTTATAGTTAGTCTAATTTAGAAAAGATACGTTATCTACTATTAAGAACTGCTTAACCTGATTGCAGTATAAATGAATTTATCTTATCTTAATTGTGAAACTGTTTACATTTAGTAGAACGACAAAACACTGTCGCCTTGACAAATCATCGGTGAGACAAAACGTTTAGGCTTATAGGGTCTATCCAGTGAGGACCTGGTGTAACTGAAGTGAGTTGGTTGAAGCACGATTCAGGATTAAAGATTTCAAGGCAGAGACTTGGGCTCAGGTCCAAATTTATATTGAGGTTCACGTTCAAACCAAGCTTTTTGCCACCACCACCCACAGTTCTGCTTTTGCAATAGAAAGCCCACTTGCGTTGTGGGATTACACAGCACAGCCATGGGCACTATGTGAGCAATCTTATACAGTAATGCCTCGCTATATCACGGTTCACTTTTCACGGTTTCGCTACTTCACGTTGTTTTTGTATCGTGCATTGTGTTCTGCATTCTGATTGGCTGAACAGTCTCTCTACTTCTTTTCTACCTGTGCGTCAATAACGTTGCGGTTTACTGTAATACTGTATGCACTGTACACGTGCAAAACAGATAAAATACACGTAAATGTCTCTTGTACAAGCAAATTCTCTTAACCAATAATGTCGACAAAACGTTCTGCACCGACAAAGGCACCTGCGGTCGCGCCCAAAAGACAGAGGAAGATGTTAACAGTCCCAGAAAAATAAAGGTCTCTACTTCACGGATTTCACTTATCACGGGTGCTTTTTGGAACGTAACTCCCGTGAAAAACGAGGGATTACTGTATATGGCACAACTCGTCCAGGAGGCCCAGCCTACTAATATTTGGGATTGATGCTATGGTGTGTGAATCAGAATCAGAATCTGTTTTTATTCGCTAAGCAAGATATACAAACACAACATTTACTATGGCAGGAGAGAGCAAACATAGGACATATATGGAACATAAAAAGGGTAGGTAAAAATAGAATAAAAAATTTAATATAAAATACAAAAAAGAATTCTGATTCTGAAGAATCAGAATCGTTTCAAAACGAGCGCCGTCTGTTGTTAAATAAAGACAGTGAAACGATTCTCATCTGAACAAATGATCATTTTACTAATATGTTAATAAGCGAATAGCCTGTAGTCTTTCAAATGATTCAACGTGTCAAAGCACTGAATATTATCTAACAAAGAAAAACTACGTTACGCATCGTCAGCAATAGAATGACAGCGCCCTCTACTGGCCTTCTCACGAATTGTTTCAGGTCCATGTAGCTGTTATAGATTAGATTAGATTCAATTTTATTGTCATTACACAGGTACAAGTACAGGGTAACGAAATACAGTTAGCATCCAACCAGAAGTGCAAAACAGTTAATCCAACAGAATATAATAAATATGGGTATACTCAGAATATACATAGTATGAACAGTATAATCAGAATATACAGGGTATGTACATATTCAAGTGATTTTAGACAAATGTGCAGTTGTATGGTACAATATACTACGGTATTAAACAGAAATTAAACAGAAATTACCGGGTTGCATGTATGTTATAGCGGAGAACATTTAAAGATTCGTAGATGTATACGTCAAATATATATTGCTAGCAAATTGTAGGGATTCGTCTTCAATGTTTACTGGTAAATAGAGAATAATTTTCTTGAATAATATCTTTCACTAATGCCAATGTGTATCCTTAACCACTAGGGGGTGTGCGTGACTACACAAATGGGTTCAAACCAGGGGTTCAAACTCTTACAAGCTCAAGTATTGTGTCACAAGGAAGACATCTCAATATTTGGACGTGTGCTTTTGCGTTATCAAAAACCGATTACAAGAAAAAAGTATAACTTAAAAAATAAACAGTGGCATATTGTTGTCTTACTGTGCTTTATTGAACCCTAACATTCTTTTAACGTATTTATCGTCATTTTTAGATTCCAGATTCCCGGTAAAGGCACCATACTGGTCTACGACCAAGCTTTAGGTTCCCAAAATGTGGACATTTCGAACACTTTCCAGTTTTTATACTCTCTAAAGCTTTCAGAACTGTCCAAGGTGCTGAAATGGCTGTAACGGTTTCCTCCAGCTGTTGGTAGGCTGTCCTTCCAAGAGGCTTGTTGCAAGACATCACAGTTCAAGCATGGCAGTGTGCATGGATCAAATATTGATTTGACTTATTGACTTGTATGTCTCCTGGGACATGAAGGTGAAAGGTGATTGGACAGATTCTCCAGGATAGGTCCACTGGGATATTTCTCCCTGCGGACAAAATTCACAAACTACAAGAACCTCCTCAGCCGGTCCAAATCAGCTTTTTGTAGGATGAAAACCAGCTAACTAGTTTGAATGACAGAAATAATTCTTGCTTTACCTCTCTGTCCCTCTCTCTCTCTCTCTCTCTCTCTCTCTCACACACACACACACACACACACACTCTCTCACACACACATAGGTTAACATTGTTGTACTCTTCTGTGTCCGTATGTTCAAATCAATAGTGTAATTACAATCCATCTTATAAATAAAAAAATTTCTCCAAAACAAAAAGTACATTTTTACACACCAATCTGACCCAACTGGTAAAACTAACTCTCGTGAATCTTTTCTAGCCCTCTTTGTACATTTGTTTAACCAACAATCAGTCCTGATCTATGTGGAACAGGTACACTTTCTAATGCACTATGCAAGAACATATTTTCCGTACTAGTCAAGTAAAGTGTTTTTTAAATATAATCAATCAAGAAACAAACCCAAAAAACTGTTGGGAAAGCTGTAGAATACATCTCTGGGCTCCTAATTACTGTGACATAACTTCCAGTGCGTGTGCTTGTGTGTGGCAGTTGGGTGGGAGGGTTACAGAGGGAGCACGTGCCGGGGCATTGTTACCAGGTCCCTCTGTGTGACACGGGTCACCTTAAACGCTGCCCTCTTTGTTCGATGATAGACAGAAGACTCTTCATCTCCATGGTGACAGGGAGGCACCCAGCAGCTGGCTGGAGAGCAGAAGTGAACAGACAAGAGGAAAAGAGGGAGAGGAGAGAAAGGATGTGAAAAGGGAGGAGGGATAAGAAGGAAGGGGTGATGGAAAGGAGAAGAGAGAAAGATGAAAGCAGAGGGGGGGGTTATAGGGGGAATAAGAGGGAAAGATGGGAGAAGATGAGAGGAGGGATAAGATAGAGAGGGATAAGATAGAGCGCAAAAGAGGAGAATGAAGGAAGGAAGAGCATGTAGTACATTTACATTCAGTCATTTAGCAGATGCTCTTATCCAGAGCGACTTACAGCAAGTACAGGGACATTCCCCCCTGAAAGAAGTAGGGTGAAGTGCCTTGCCCAAGGACACAATGTCATGATGGCACAGCCAGGGTTTGAACCAGAGACTTTTGGATTACTAACCTGACACCCTCACTGCTCAGCCACCTGACTACCTAGTAAGAGAAGAGAGCAAAGACAAAAGAGAGGAAGAGGAAAGGAGGGATAATGTGGAAATGTGGGATAAAAGAGGAGAGGATTGAGTTGAGAGGAGGGTAAGGATGGAGAGGAAGAGTTGGGGACAACAAAAGGAAGATGTATAGAGAGAGGAGGAAAAGAAGAGAAGGAGAGAGGAGATGGTGGGTGGCGTCAGGGGACAACAGTTGACTAATAAAACAGAGGAGGAAAACAGGAGAATTGGAGGATAAGAAAGATTGGAGGTTGAGAGCAGTAGAATTCAAATTTGAAACTAAATTAATTGGATGATACTTCAACATGTCCATCTACGCATCAAATTATAATTAAATTTCAGTAGCATGCATAGCACACAATACATTAGAGGAACATATGTTTTCAGTGCATGACTCTACTCTAAAACTGAATCCCATATGTCAGGTGTGAAGCATAGTGTTCGTCAAACACGTATCAGGTTTAATGAGAAAGGCAGCTTACTGAATGAGCAATCAGCATTAGTCACCAGCTGCCCAATGAAAATGTCTTCCTCTCAGTTCCATTCATGGTATTGGATGTCCAGTTGTGAAAGGATCCACGTTCAATAAGATGAGTCATTAATGACTGCAGACTGTAGTGAAGCATACCATTGTTACAATGCAACGAGGTACGATTGAAACAGAAATTAGTTTGCATTTCCCCACACATCTCATTATATTTATATACTTAAATATATTATATATTATATATGTACTATATTCATGTAACTAATAACAAATCACTAGTCTATACGTCAATAAATCGGTTGTACATTTAATGATATGATTAAGATGATAGCTGTAGTGTGAAAGCCAACTTGATGGCGATCATAGCGGTGGATTAAACTTCTTACGTTTGTTTCTGATATGCAGTTTTACTCATTTCAGTCCTCAAACGCAAATTATTCCATAACCACAGCATTTAGGAGGCCTTCAAAGGTAATCAACAACAACAAAAAGAAGAAAAAAAGAATGAGTTTGTTTACCAAAGAGTAACATCAAAATAAGTTTGCAACCGAAAAGCGAGTGGATTGTGTATATAACTAAAGTTGACGAGTGAGAGTTAATTATTTACATTTTATTACTTGACTAAATAACATTTGACCCTTTTTCCTCCGATCAAAACCTGCTTTGAATGTTTGGTACTTTGTTATTAAATTAGATTAGATAAACCTTTATTTGTCCTCCAGGGGTGGAAATTGCAGTTCACAACAGCAGCAGGTTAAAGTACAGCACACAGAGTTGCAGGGTAATATAACAATGGGGGGCACGATAAAGTCCAGTATTAAAAAATTATAATAAGTTAAGTAGACATATAGACAGTTGTTGGACTTGAGGAGAATTGTTTGCTTTCCTACAGGTACACCATTGCACGTTGGAAATGCATGCCATATAATTGTAATTTGTAATTATGGGTCTTCCCTTTGGCACTTGTTTGATTTCTCTCGATGTATGTTTCATAATCTTTAAACCTGATGTTTGGGGACTATCACGTTGTTATGATCAGCTCTTTAAAGCTCTTTTCTTGGGAGTCGCTTTGGAGGAAAGCGTCTGCTCAATGACATGCATATGCATGTTCATATTGTTTTATTTGTCTGTCTCTGGACTGGTTGCTGCTGACAAGGGCTAAATTCGTTGGATGATTATATTAATCTCGATCAATATAATTTATAGCCATCAGTATGTATTAAGGTTACAAGGCCTAACTGTTGAGGGTAGTTTCACATCATATTTGGATCAGGTGTGGCCTCTGCTGCCACTCACCTTGATTTGTGTGTGGAAACTATCAATCAAACTGCATTTAACACCCACTCAACCAACGAAGCACATAAAGGCTGACCATCTAAATCAGAATCAGAATGGGGGTTTAATCGCAATGCAAGGTTTACAAACATAGAATTTACTGTGGCAGAGATGAGCAAACAGAACATTCTTGTGTCTAACAGAGCTGTGTGAAAAGGTTGTTTTATCTTTAGCCCATGTTATTCATATAAGCTGTTTGTTAATTTCCCTCCACGCATAATGGTGATTCAAAGCAAAGTTTTGATACCTTAAAATTTTTTCAAACGAAATGCCAATATTGCTTGCCAAAGTCACAAAGACATTGAAGCGGAGACAAATATCGTATCTTTCCTGTTTGTTTGTTTTTCAATCATGTATGTCAGTTTGTTAACCATTTTAGTAAAGGCAGCTCTTGAATAACCTACTAGTGGGCACATTGGTTTAAAATAATAATAAATGCATTCAAGTGTGCAAGGACCTTGTGCTGTGAAAGGCCTCGCTTTCATACAAATGGCTCCAGTGAAAATCACTCCATTGACCATGCTCATACATTTAAATGCTGGAAGTGTGGGGGGTGGGGTGCGCCGATTCCTGTTGGAGGGTTGGGTGTTGCTTCAGGCCCCGCGAGAGCTACGTGGTCCTTGATTGGTCAGTCTTGACAGCCCTTGATTGGTCACTCTTGACATCCCTTGATTGGTCACTCTTGACAGCCCTTGATTGGTTGCTCTCCGAATTCGGATCATCGTGGAATGTCTAATTTATGCGCGAGAAGATTGCAATTGAGAATCACGTGGACTTGACCGAGTAGGTGGAGTAATATCAGACCCTGGAGGGCCACAGGGTTGAAGAACCGGGAGGAAAAACGGATTCTTTTAAAAAGAGGGATGACAAAAAGGCACTGACGAATGACGATGTTGCACTCGCGAGTGCTGACTGAAACAAGAATTTTCGCCTAATTTTGCTGGAAGTAGGAGATTGTGGACCCTCAAAACCATGGCAGAAGGTAGGGGCAGTTATTTGAAGATGTTGGGCGCTTGAATGGAATAGACTTTATGGGCGACGGATAAAAAACGGCGTTAGTTTTTTAGTCAAATGTATGGAATTCTTTTCACGAATGATTTTCCAGTTTGTCCACCTCTCATTGTCAGGTAGAAAGTATCCGAATCTCTATTAGTTAACTTTGTTCCAAAACTCTGGGTTGAAGCACGTTTGTTGAATTGTTAAAATCCTCATGCGATCAAATTAAGGGGTTCTCTATGTGGAGGCAAATCTGGAATTAAACATACTGCAAAGTAGTGAGATTGGCTCCGTTTCCAATCATAATTTTACAGGTAGAACTTCTGTTTTAATTTATTATATTTTTTGGTATATATTTTTTTGTTGTTGATGTAATTGTATTCAAGTTGCTTTCCAATGCAGCCTATACATGTGGTTTGTGTATATTATACATTTTGTGGTTTTATTAAGGGTAAATATTTGAATACTGAATTATTTAGGATGTACTTATGATGTTCTAGTTGTAGGCGTTAGTTTTATTGTATTTATTCGTAATGTATTGCTTCTTTTTTTATGCGTTTACCGAAAAGTCTACCGTAAATGCTTGTATTTTTTTTAATTTTTGCTGTTTTCCTTCAACAAAAAAGTTGGAACATTTTCTGAAAGTGAGTTTCGTCCGAGCCGGCAATTTGTCCGAATGAATACATTATTACTTTCACCATTTAGCTCTTGTTTCTCACAAACGGGTTTGTCATTGCGCAATACATGCTTCCCCTATGTCGCTGCGCAGCACTGATGGCGAAAAACAACCCAGTAGGACCTGTCAACGTCAATTCACCCTAAAATTTCCTATCTTATTTGCATTTAAAAAATGTTCTGGTGATCTAAGCAGAGTGACAAAAAAACCTGTTTTTTTTTCTTTCAAAAGGGGGCTGTGCAAAAATCGAGGAGGAAGCGACGGACGAAGACGTGGACTCTTCACGAGGCAGCGGCGTGTGCAAATGGTTCAACGTGCGAATGGGCTTCGGGTTCCTCTCCATGACGAACAGAGACGGTGCACCGCTGGAGGAGCCTGTCGATGTGTTCGTTCATCAGGTCGGTCCTATTTCTCTTTCTCCTGGAGATCGGAAGCGGTGACATGCTGTATTCGCAAACCCAGAATCATGCTTACTGCATACAGTCAGTATAGTGGGGCGATCCAATGTCAAAGGCGTACAAGGTGTTTCTGTGTAGACTATTCATTTAAGTCATTGTAAAACCATTGTATGTAACATTGCATGTTACATTTAGGAATGTGCTTCGGTTATGCAACAGCCAATTCACTGCCATTACTCAATGCATCACGCTGCGTAATTTAGGCCTAATAAACATATTTTACTTCCAATGTTGATTCGTAAAAGGCCTACACTAAAAGAACCACAGAGGTAACTTCATCATATCTCAATCATGACTGGTCCGGTAGAATATAATTCAAGTGACATTTTAAACATACCTTCTTGCTCTGAAAGCCAATCAGATTGTGTATCTGCATGGCTACATGGCACACAGAAACAGAAAAAACATTTAATGATGTATGAGACCTGTTAAGAAATGAGTAGATATATGTAAAGTTAAATCTAGGGTGACACTGTCTCCCACAGTCCCACACTGTTTGTTCCTAAACATAGGCTATGATTATCAAAAAACACACTTGACTCTTGTTAAATGTTATAAGTAATCCAAGTCAAATAATGCTTCATTTAGCAGACGCTTTTATCCAAATGAAGTTGGGAAGTTTTAGGTGACATAGATCAAAGTAAACCTCACCAAACGCTTAGGAGGAACGTTGTATGTAAGATGTAGGTTTTCAAAGGTCTGAAATGCGACCTGGAAATTTGTGTAAAATTACTCGGAGATTATCACATTTTAAAGTCTGCCAGGTCTAAGGAAGTATTTCCCCCCCCCCCCCCCTCCACAGAGTAAGCTGTCTTGCTTTGGAAGTTAAAAGGAACAGGCAGGTCGGTAAAGGGATAACATGCGACTCATTCCTCACCCCATCCAGTCCTACTTCCTGTTATAAAGTCCTTCAAACATTAGGGAGGTAGCCCCTGTGGGCTGCCCACCCAGGCCCCAGCTCTCATCAGATCACCTCTGCCGGCAGCACCAAGCATGGAGGCTGTTCATAAATTTGGGGGCTGGGTGAAATTAGGAAATTGTCTGGAAGCAACCCCGTTTCAAATCCTCCTTCCCCCTTCAGGTTGGGAGGTGGGGAAATCTTCCTGAGTGAGTTCCTGGTTGAGGAGCTGTAGGTCCTACTGGACAATGGATGTCATTGTCAGCCGTAGAAAGGAAATCCTGCCCGTGTGTTACCGAGCAGCAGATCTGTGAATGAGGAGTGTGTGTGTGGGTAGGGGGGTGGGGGTGGGGGTCGAGTCTGTTTACAGAATGAAAGAATGAAGATGGAGTGAAAAGGGGTAGAGGAGTGACAAAGCGAGTAGTCAGAGAGTGAGTGAGGCAGCGAGCGAGAAGTGCGTGCACGCGCGTCACAAAATTGACCTGGAGAAAAGGAGGATGAGGTGAAGCAGGGGAGTTCAGAGGACGGTTCCGGGAATTTCTGACAGGACAGGAGGAATGTTCAAGTTGTTGGCGATCACCCCCTGGGATTCAGTTCCCACCATGATCACTTCAGTTCCCCCCTCCTCCCCCCTCCCTCCCCTGAGGAGAATGGGGTGTTTGGGTTAAGCCCAACGGCATGTGAGGGCCATAAACTGACCCAGGGTAGCCCTCCCACAAGTCATCATCACTGCTCTACAACATGGCAGTGTTCCCTGAGGTGAAAAACAACATCAACTGGGAGATCAATGGGAATGCCCAGAAGAAAATGCTCAACCCCAGAAGGGTTTTGTGGAGCACAGAAAGTATGAAACGTCAAACATTTCAACGTACGTGGTAAGTTGGCAAGAAGCCACGTGTGTTTTCAATAGGTTTACGGTGACTCCAAATGTGGCCCTTGCGGAAGGTGGTGGTCCTTGTTTGCGACCACATGTACCTTTTTGTGCGTTAGCTATCCCAGGAATGCACACCCCCCCCAGTATCCCATTGACCAAATGGACCTGTTTTAGAGAATGTTTCTGTGCCGCGTGGTGGAGGTAGTCCTGAGTGAGTGAGTGAGTGAGAGGGAGGGGGTTGGGGCTTGGAATGCTGGGACTAGCTGGGTGGGGGGTGGAGTGTGTTGTGTGCGCACTCACTGGGGTTGGGGTTTACTGGAGGTGGCTTGGCCCCTGAGAGAGTGAGAGGGGCTGGATGTTTCCATCGGTGATCTGAAATCCATGCTGAAGGCTTCATTCATGCTAGCTATTCCAATGAAGTAACACCTCCTTTTGTTTACAATTAAGATTAGTTGGTGGCTTTCCATAATGCTCCAAGATGAATAAAATAATTCATTTAGCAGATGCTTTTAGGACACAAGAACACAACATCATATCGCTACAGCAGGGGTTTGAACTCACAACCTTCCGATCATGAGACCAACGCCTTAACCTGCTGAGCCCTCTGATTCCCGAGTTATCAGAATATTGAATGAAAGTCAAGAACCTGGTAGTACTTAGACCGTTAAAAGCCATGCTCAGTATCTCCCTCCACAGCTTCATGGCTGATCTCTAACCTGACTGTGGTTTACTCCCCGCAGAGCAAACTGTACATGGAGGGCTTCCGCAGCCTGAAGGAGGGTGAGGAGGTTGAGTTCACCTTCAAGACGTCCGCCAAGGGCCTGGAGTCTGTGAGGGTGACTGGGCCGGGTGGAGTGCCGTGTGTGGGCAGCGAGAAGAAGCCCAAGGGGACTCAGAAAAGACGCTCAAAAGGAGACAGGTGAGTCAGATCAGGTCCTCTCGAACCATAGAGAGGCCTCTGCTGATTTTGGAGCTGCTCAAATCCACCTAAAAGTAGTTTGGGATTGGAAAGTGTTATGTTTGTTAATTTAGCAGACACAATTTAGTAAAAAATATAAATAATATTCCAGGTGGTAGTGTTCAGTGTAGCAGATAATTGTGTTCCTAAAGGAAACATGGGGGGGGGGGGGGGGGGGGGGGGGGGGGGCGGGGGGAGAGGAGAATGATGGGAAGATTAACTGGGAGATGGTTGGGTTTAATATAACCCTTCTCTGAGTAGAATAGGATTGAGTTTACCTGGATCAATATGATTGTTTGAAACCGCAAGTCATGTGAATTTTGAGCCTCACGCTTTACCAACCCCCACCTCCTCATTCAAGGCTTCTATTGCACAATACGCCGAGTTCTCTTTTCGCTTACTGCAGAATAATTTGTTCGTATGATCCCGATATACTGTTTCATTTTAACAGTGCAACCACATCTTATTCTCAGCAAAGACTGCGTTGGAGAATCGATGAAACAGGGAAATACTTGATCGATCGGCAATCTTCTTTTTTATAAACGTCACTAATCAAAGAGCAGCTCTGTGTGTTCACACATAGTCTCAGTAGCGCCCAAACATAACCGTTTGTTGCAGAAGGGGGGGGAAAGGATCCTATCCATTTAATTGATAACAGATGTAGGTGCCCCCGTGAGGTCAGAGGTGACCAGTGCCATGGCAACAATGGAGTGTGGTGTGTAAATGAGGTGGGGGAAGGCAAGAGAAAGAAGAGCGGGTGGGGTGGGAGTCAAGGTTCAGAGGTCACCTTACTGCATTGAAACAAAGAACCCCCTCTCTCCCCCCGCCCCCTCCCCATTTCCCCACACTGATCAATAACACACTATATCCCCCCCCCAGCCCCCTGGAGCATGGCCTGGGATGGGGGGTTGGGAGGCTAAGGGTTAAAGGAAGGGGAGAAGGAAGGAAGGAAGGAAGCCATGGGGAGCTGTGTGATGCCTTCAGGGCTTGATCTCTGCTTCTGAGTAATGACAGGACGGGACTCTTTCATCATTTGGCTCGCATGTGTGGCACACCCACCACTGTGAATTGGCTTGGTCAAGTGAGTGTTGACCACATTGTAAATATGATCTAAATTCTACATCTTTACGTTGTCTTATTTTTTCATTTAGAAAATGCATTGTTGCTTATCAAGAAGATGGAAGGCAAAGACTTCATAGAATCAGAATGGGGTTTATTCGCTATGCAAGATTAACAAACATAGAATTCACTGTGGCAGAAATGGGCAAACAGAACAGATAAACAGACAGAAGTCTTTAGTCATACAATACATGCAAGAAAATAAAGACATTGATGTAAAAAATCGGAATTACATTCTTAACTTATAAAATATTACTATAATATTCAACTTCAGTTTCTGGCAATATTCCTTATATCAGTATTTGTCAAAAATGCTCAATGATGCCCAGAAATCAGAAGCTATATGTGACAGCACACTGCCATCTAGTGTTAAACTTAAGTCATGTGCTCAGATCTTTATTATGAGCTCCACTCTGACAGTCCCAACACAATTAAATCTAATGAAGTTCATACCTTCAATTAGTGATTACTTTTACATTTAGTAGACACTCTTATCCAGAGCAATTTACAGCAATGGACAGGGACATTTCCCCCCCCACCCCCAAGGCAAGTAGGGGGTTGCCCAAGGACACAATGCCATGTTGGCACAGCCGGGGTTCGAACCAGGGACCTTCTGATTACCAGCCCAACACCCTCACCGCTCAGCCACCCCACTCCCTGATTAGCTGAGGAAGCCATCCAAAGCTCTACTTGTGTCTGTTCTGTTTCAGATGCTACAACTGCGGAGGATCGGACCATCATGCCAAAGAATGCCAGTTGCCCCCTCAGCCTAAGAAGTGCCATTTCTGCCAGAGCACCTCCCACATGGTGGCCAGCTGCCCAATCAAAGCACAGCAGTCCTCCCCGGGCGCTCAGGGAACGGCGCCCTCGCTGAGGGAACAGGAAGAAGGGCGGGCAGGGGCACCTTTGCCCCCGGAGAGCTCCGACGAATGATTCAGGGATACGATGACACGCACCAATCAAAAGGTTTCACTGGAATGTTGAAACTACCTCAGGTCTTCCGTGTTGAACAGCAAGGAAGCAGTTTAAGTTTACTGATCTTGTTGAGCTTGTTGTTTAAACTGCAGACACACAAACCCCTTTTTTGATCTTAAAATATATATTTTTTTTCTGCCTTAGCTGAAGTGTCTTAGCTTTGTAATGAAACAATCAAAGCATTTAGGGCCCGTTTCCCTCCCGTCCTAGAATAAATCTAATCTTAGATAAACCAGTTTTATTTTAGATTCAAACCATGTCTGGAAAACTAGTATTTGTATGTACCGAATGCAATAGGCTTTGTCATTTTATCACTGTTCTTGCGTACCCTGTTGCATACTCTTATCTCAGCAACAAGATGGGAGGCGATGGTAGGGTTTTACTGACAAATAACGGCGTGCTGTAAATATTTGACACCGTGCTAGAAGTTGGAAATACAATCATAGTGAATGGATTTAAGCGGATAACGTTATGCTGGTTGGGAAAGTGTTTTTCTGACGTACGGAAGAATTATTCATATACTTTTCTTTCGGGCAAGTGAATGTTTTGCGCTGAGTGATTGTCAGTACACCATTGTTGCCATGGGGAACGTACACAATCATTGATTATGAAGTGCCATAGCCTGTCCATCTATCTCTGGTGGAATCAAGTGGCCTGTTTTCAATCACCATAAAAAGAAATTGCTCACTGCAAATTATTCTTCACACACCAAAACAGATATAAATACCTCAGTATTTAAGTTTCAAATCCATTTCTATCGATGACTTCAAGACAGAAAGTGGCTCTTGACTTTTAAGCCGTGATTTAAGGTGTTATGCAAGACCAACGTTGATTGTAAGGTAGCCTTTTACCCAGATCTGGTAGTCTCATATTACTGGGCTAGTTGGACTAGTTGCTCACTTTCCAAAGATTACTCGTGTTTTACTTGAAAATTGTGAAAGCTAGCGGTATTGAATGGACTTGAGCGCAGTTATACCCGTTTTTGTTTTTCATAAACACAGTAGTTAACTTTCCAATTCAATGCTCTGTCACTACTTGTTTTCCACAGATCTTGGGATATTTTCGCCACTAAAGTGTGTGTGTGTATATATATCTTTTTATATTGATTATTTATTCAAATGCATAATGAAACTGGCTTTGGAAAGGATCCAGTTTTAAGGCTGACCTTGTTTTTTATTTTTTTATTTAACTTTGACTGTAGGAATTACTGATGATCCAATAAGATCACATCTTACACTGTACCACCTGCGGATAGAATCCTGTTAATACTGTCAAACAACACAAGCAAATATAGTGCATATGCGTTCACATGGTATTACAGTTTAGCGGTAAGGTGTGGTGTCAAAAGCGGGGAGGTCCCCCCCCCACACACACACCTTGTGTAATGCTGTATGTATTTACTCAACACAATTAATATTCCACTAGAAAGAAAACACTGACTATTATAAAGGTTATTTCTTATTTATGAGATGCTCTTACTACTTACCGCACACAGAACCACGATGTGATCCAAGTTAGATGAATCTGTCAATGGGCTCATTGCATGATCCAGGATGCTACGTTGTCAACTGCCAGGACTCTTTCTTGTTTTTGAATGCATGTGTTGGCTTGGCTTATCCCTGTTGATTTGAGGGAAACTGGGAAGGAGGTATTTTGAAGGATGTTATTTTTTTGTGTGTTCTAGATTATTTTGTACTGGGTTGCCGGGAAATCCAGATCTTTCATTGCCTACGGAGCCAAGCGAGACTGATGCACTATTTTCCCAGTTTGTCCGTGTAGTTCATACAATACATCCATGTGTCCAGTCCTGCTGTATTTTCTGTGTTACGGTGGCTTAGACATCAAAAGAAGCATTTATAATCCAACGGTCAAATTCAAAGCCATAATATATATGTTGTGGTCTGGCTGTCTGCAGCTAGCACAATTTTTTGTTTTTGTTAGACCAAAATGTAGTGTTGGTACAGGCCTGAATTTAAGAAATCAACAATGCATAATTTGTAGTTTATACTGTATATATTTAGCTATGCGATATTAATATAATATTTACTTGTTTGCGTGCATGGTAGTTAATGTAGTAGAATAGCTAGGTACTAGAGAGGGGCACAATGGTTGTTATGGCAAAGCATGCATCATTGACATGTGTTTTTGTTTACTAATCACTATGGGCTGGCTCTCGTTTTCCCTCCTTTTGGTTTGAAATTTCTTATTTTATGAGAACAAGGCAGGAATGTTTTGTCATGAATCTATACAAGTCTACCTCATGATGGTTGAAGATGTGTGATGGATCAGGGTTTTGTGCTCTGCTGTTGAAGCGCTCCTTGAACCGGGCTGTGTGATTCTTGTGTTGTCAACTTGCAATGCAATGTGTCCTACCTCCCACAGACCTGTTGAATTGTTTCCTACTGCAATAAATGTGTCTTTTACTGATGGTTTGCTCCGTCACTTGTAGGTTTGTTTGTGTTTGTTTTGTGAATATTCAAAGACACCATAGGAGTGTTTAATTTAATGGAACTTTTTACAGACAATGTGATGTTTATTTGATATTTCATTTTATAAAATAAATAAATAAACCAAAATGTGCTGATTATTTGTGCTTACTAGAATATATATTGCACATGTAACACCTCAGTTTTTTTCCATCCTGGAGCATGTAACATGCTTGGCCCTAAATCCAAGCAGATTTGGAATAACCTACTTAAATTTAAATGTAATTGAAACTAATATAATCGTAATGACAATATGGCATATTTACGGTTTGGTTTCGCTTTCATTATTTCTGATGATCTTGGTGCCCCTCTTGTGCACTTGATGCCCTGTGCGCAGCGCGTGATGGGAGCGGCGGTCCTCACTGAACCCCAGCACGCTCTACTACAGTCAGATTCAGAACGGGCGCGAGATCCGTGGTTGGTACGCGCGCTGCCGGCTGAAACCGCTCGGGTGCAGATTCACGCGCTCGAAGCCGCTGCAGGCGCGCATTCTGGACAGGGGCTGCGCGAGAGCGTCTCTCTGTGTGTGTATGTGTGTGCGCGTGAAGGCTGTGCGTGCAGCTAATCATGTAGCCAGCTAATGGCTGCCAGGGAAAGTGAGAGGCACATGAATTCCTCCTTAAAAGACAAGATACGAAAGGTAAATATGGAACTTGCGTGGCTCTTTCTGTGTTCTTGTCTCCGGTTCTATTGTCCCCTTGGCGGAGTCTTGTGAGCAGGTGTGTGCCGCTGCGCTGCTGAGAGACTGACTGGCTGACTGGATGTTGAACCGGGCTGTGTTGTTGTTGGCACTGCGCTGTCCGAGGACAATAAAGTCGATGTCGGTTACGACGGTCCGGACAAGCCGTGTGTGAACACTGGATGTTGCGGCTAGCAACCGTTTGATTAACTGACTAGAAATACTACTCATTGACCACCTACCATTTACGGAGCTAGCTAGGAGCTTGCAATTGACGTGCATGCGTGTGCTGGTGAGTTATCAGGCCGTCAAGCTAGTCCGCTAGTTAACTAGCACCAAAGGGAAAGTGTTCATGGCCTTTAAACACCTTTTCTGTTCCGTGTTTTCTCGCTTGTTAGAACGTTAATTATCGCGAGATTGTTTGCTTCGATTTATTTGGCTTGTCAGGTAATGTTATTAGCATCATATTGATCCAGTTATACATGAATATGTGATTATTTATGCCATGAAATGAAGGGATTTTGAAGTTATTCGTCCATACATAGTTAGCCAGCAGCTGTCAAGTTAACTCCCATTCCCGTCAGGTAGCGGTCGGTTTGTTTACATTTGTTTACATGTGTGACAGCTCGCATACTTACTGCTGCCAACCCTCAACTTTAAATGTGGACATCTTAATGTGTTTACTTTTAACCAATTATCTCCTTTTAATGTGCTGGGGTAGTAAATGGTATTTAGTTGTACATTTATTTAGTTGATAACTATTAGAATTTCTTAATGTTAATGTTAGGATTAGGGTTAGGGATTTAAGTAATCGGCTAACCATTTAACATAAAAGTGTTTTGTAAGTGAATCAGAGTCTTATGGTAGTCAAGAGGCTGTGGGTTCGAATTCTGTTGTGTCCTTGGGCAAGGCACTTCACCTTACTTGCCTCAAGGGGAATATCCCTGTATTTACTGTAAGTCACTCTGGATAAGAGCGTCTGCTAAATGACTAAATGTAGATTATGACTTTCCAGACCATTATCATGCCGTACAATCCATTCAACTATTGACTGCCTTTTGATCTGATGAAAGTATCTTCATCCAAACCTCAGAAATTGCCCATCAGCTGTTGCTCTGCCCCCCCCCCCCCCCCCCCCCCCCAGCGAGGAAGAGGATGGTGAGCAGCCAGCCTAAGTACGAGCTGATCCAGGAGGTGGGCCGCGGCAGCTACGGGGTGGTGTACGAGGCGGCGGTCAAGCGCACCGGGGCCCGCGTGGCCGTCAAGAAGATCCGCTGCCACTCGCCGGAGAACGTGGAGCTGGCCCTCCGCGAGTTCTGGGCCCTGAGCAGCATCCAGAGCCAGCACCCTAACGTCATCCACCTGGAGGAGTGCGTGCTGCAGAGGGACGAGCTGGCCCAGAGGATGAGCCACGGCTCCAGCTCCCCACTCTACCTGGAGGTAGGAACAGCTGGGGTGGGTGGAGGAGGGGGAGGTTTGGGGTGGTGGAAGGGAGAAGGCTCCCCCCACACACTAGGTCTGTGTTAAGATCAGTTGAAAGCAGTAGAATGGTGTCTGTTGAAAAAAAAGGGTGGTCACAGGTATGCATTGTAATTCAGTGAGTTGAATCCCTTTGAAACCGAAGATTGATTCGATTGTTCATCTAATACCCCTGTGTGTTAATCCTGCGTGCTAAGAGAGTGTCCCCAAAAAAACACGCTCACATACTTGAGCCGGGTTAGATTGCAAAGCTGTATCTTTTCTGGCAGCAGTGCGTATCTCAGGGTCCTGGAGCGCAGATGCTCAGGCCTTGGCAGCTCAAGAGGAAGTCTGGGGTGATCTGAGGGAAAGGAATCTTGACAGGATGTGGCCTTCACAGCGAAGGCGCTCCATTTGTCCTTGCACTGAAGTTCCACCCGGTGACAGAAGTTTAGGAAAGCCCTGCTGGGGTTCAGTTGTCCTCTCTGGAGGTCTTCACGTGGTTGCTAGGTGTTTGTTTACCGTGGCAGATGATGATATCGTATATTGCTCTCCATGGATACTGATGCAGTAGCTGATGTGTTGAGCCTGGCGCCCTCTTAGCTGCTGTTGTTTTGGAAGGTTTATGGATTCAGCATGATTGTCTGTCAGTCGGCCCAGTAGATGACCCACAGTGTGACCCTTTATCTAAGGATTTCACTGCTCATTGGGCTCCTGGCTCGTGTGCGCTGTCGTGCCAGCGTGGCTGGCAATGAAGTGTTGTGCAGGAAGCAGCATCGAGCTGAGCTCTTCACCCCTCGCTCTCTCTCTCTCACTCTCTCTCGCTTTCCCTCTTCCTCTCTTTCTTGCTGTCCCTCTTGCTCTCACTCTCTCTTGCTCTCTCTTACTCTCTTTCTCTCTCTCCCTCTCTCTCTCTCTCTCTTGCACTCGCTGTCTCTCCCTCTCTCTTTGTCCATATATCTCTCTGTAATTTCTGTCTGATGTTGGTGCTTTGTCTCTCTGTTTATATTCCCCTGTAATGGTCCATACCAATCTGCCTGATCCTGCTTTCGCATGCACATGTCCGTGTGTGTGTGTTGTAGTGCAGCAACATTGAGCCCCCCCCCCTCCTCCTCCTCCTCCTCCCCACCCACCGTCAACCTGTCTCCAGGCTGTCAGGTCCCTGTGCCTCCCTGCTGGCTGACTGAGCGGTTAAAGGGTCTGGCCAGGCTCGATTATAGCCTGCCAACAACACGTGGGCCATTGTCCCACAGCTCGTTAAGCTCTCCACAGCGCCGGCTTTGGACGCTTTCCCAGAAACCCTTTATCCTGCCACTATTTGGTTTTTCCTTCATCTTCTTTTCGGTAATGTTCCAGCGTGCACTCAGAGGAATCCAATGATAATAGGAGAGCATTATCTGACGGCGGCTGTTGGGGGATCTTTCTGTTGCATGAGGTTTTGGTGGTGGGGGTTATTCAGTTGTTAGTCAAACAATTTGTAGCCCATTTGTATGTAATATGGCTCTGAAATGGCAGTGACATTTTCTACCCTAGAAATGTTGTGACACGTGTTATTCAAACCTAATCCTTATCCGATAGGATGGAGGCTTTTCAAGACCACAAGTAGCCAAGACATTGTCGGTTCTTCCCAGCTGTAGAGCACTCAAGTGGAATGAGATTTAGATTTCACCGAGAAGTGTAATAATTCAGCTCCGTAAAACCGGCAGTGTTAAGTGAAAAAACCATTGGGATTATTTCAAGCAGTCAGTGAGCCTGTTGTTCTTCTTTGATGAACACGTAAACATCATATCTGCCTTCCGTGTTATCTGGTGTCAGGGGGATGATTAGAATTTAAGATAAATACAATGTTTGATTTTTTCCTCTTGTCTGGTCAGAGGAAGTTGTGGGGAGATTAAATGCATTGCTTCCTTTATCGGAAGCCTTTAAAGATGATATATTTTTTAGTGAAGAAAGATTAAGGGAATGGGGGGTGGGGGGGGGTGGTGGTTAAAAAACACAAACCCCCTCCCACCAAACTGACATGTCTCTCAAAGCATCCTTCTCTCCTTCCTGGGAATAAGCAAGGAACGACAGCCTTTTTTCCCATTCATGTTTATCAATAATCATCCCTTTCCTGAGTGTGTGAGTGAATCAGATTTCTTTTTCATATGGATGTGTCAGGTACTCTCTGTAGACCTAACTGTGTTCTTCTGTCTCCCAGGAAGGGATGCGGATTTCAATAGCAGGCATCAGAGAGCGTGTCAGAAAGAAGCGTGTCGTTAGCTTGCTGCTGACAGAAAATACTCTTTTTCAATTTCCTCTTTGAGCGTGGTTTGATTCAACGTTGACGAGTCCTTTCATCCCGTTTCTCGGTTTTCACATTTCTCCATTCCCCCCCCCCCCATTTTCGTGATTTTCTTAGCTGGTGGAGACATCTCTGAAAGGCGAGATCACCTTTGACCCCTGCTGCGCCTACTACCTGTGGTTCGTCATGGACTTCTGCGACGGCGGCGACATGAACGCCTACCTGCTGTCCCGCAAGCCCAGCCGGAAGACCAACACCAGCTTCATGCTCCAGCTGGGCAGCGCCCTGGCCTTCCTGCACCGCAACCAGATCATCCACCGCGACCTCAAGCCCGACAACATCCTCATCTCCAAGGGCTGCACGGCGGCCGGCTCCCCCGATCCCACCCTCAAGGTGGCGGACTTCGGCTTGAGCAAGGTGTGCTCCGCCTCGGGCCTCAATCCCGAGGAACCTGCCAGCGTCAACAAGTGCTTCCTGTCGACCGCCTGCGGCACGGACTTCTACATGGCTCCGGAGGTGTGGGAGGGCCACTACACGGCCAAAGCCGACATCTTCGCCCTGGGCGTCATCATCTGGGCCATGGTGGAGCGCATCACCTTCGTGGACGTGGAGACCCAGAAGGAGCTCCTGGGCAGCTACGTGCAGCAGGGGGAAGAGATCGTCCCGCTAGGGGAGGCGCTGCTGGAGAACCCCAAGTTGGAGCTGCTCATCCCGGCCAGGAAGAAGAGCATGAACGCTAACATGAAGCAGCTGATCAGAGATATGCTGTCGGCTAACCCCCAGGAGAGGCCTGACGCCTTCGAGCTGGAGCTCAGGCTGGTCCGGATCGCCTGCAGGGAGCTGGACTGGGACACGTGATGCCCCCCCCCCCCCCCCCCCCCCCCCAACAGGCAAGGCAGCACGGACTTGGAACACTCAAGCATATACTTAAAAAAAACTTTTCTTAAGGGATCAAACACGTGACGTGGTCATTCTTTGCTATGTGACTTTTACCATTGGAGGTGGTTGGCGTGTTGGTTTGCGTTCAGTAATAGCAAGGCTGTTCAGAAGCCTGTAGGCTAGCTGTCTTACTGGCAGAACTTTCTCAGACTTCTGTCCCCCCCCACCCACCCCCCACCCCCTCCCCAAGCTTTTGGTCTCCAAAACCTCAGGTTTAATTCGGTTAACAAACAAAAAAACACAAAAGATACGATGCCAGAGCATGTTTTTTTGTAGTCCCTTCTTCTTTTATTTCTATTTTTTCTAACTCTGTGGTTGCTAGTCTGCATATTCCACTTCAAACACGGTGCTAAACCCAAGATGCAATATGACACGAGACGACTTTATGGAATGTCATCCAGTGTTTAGGCCGCTAAAGCCGACAGTACACAAACCACCTCTACGATCGTAAACTGTGTAGGATTACCAGGTGTTGTTGTCCAGGATCGTCAAGGCTTGGTCTCCGATCGTCACACAGACCCTGGTAATGACTTTCCTTATGGTTTCTTCTATAGAGAACTAGGGTTAAGTCAAACTGAAAATGGTGCGTGCAGAACACTGTGTCTGATCGAAAACTCCATTGAATGCGGGAATCGTCTTGTTCCATGTTAAAGCCGATTCTACTATGAGGTAGCCCTTCAGGATTTTCAGTGCTCAGGTAAAAAAAAAAAGAAAGACGCTTAGCGGATGTTTCCGGAAGCACATACATACTAAGAAGTTTTAGGTACTCCCCGTTTCGTCAGTTTTTAAGAATAAAAAAAAATCCAATTCCAGGAGGCTGCAGATCAGCTTTATCTCGAATGGTTCGGGCGTGTTGGGTACAGAGGGGTGGGGTTAGCCACCAGTGAATGAGCAGCAGGTGTTTGTAGCTGATATCTTCTCGTCCTTAGTTCTGACATCGAGGGCTTCGAGGTAGCAGACGAGCAGAGGCGCTAAGCGGTCCAACCCTAACAAGTTCACCCGCAAGTTATCGCTATCTCTTCCTCCCCCCCCAGTTTGGAATGGAATTCAGTTCCCGTAACTTCAAAATGCCCGGCGACCAGCTGCTTATTGGTAACACATAAAGACAGCTCTGTCTTGGCCTGAACACAGCATGCGGCTCTAGATCATCATAGCAATGACTTGAATTTTCAGCACCGACAGTTTGTTTGAGAGAGCCCTGTGTGAGGGAAAGGGTAAAGATGGAACTTAAGTGGCAACACATGAAAGAGGAAAAATATAAATAAAAGCACGTAGTTGCCCAAATGATCATAATGAGACACTTAGGAAAGGTGTGTCCAGTGTGATAACCCCAAACAGTGTCTCTGCAGGGAAGATCTGCAGCCTGATTTCCTGCACGTTGAAACCTCTCACCTTCAGAGACACCAGCGCACAGTCCTCCATAAACCCAGGGATCTTTGGTTAAATAATAGCCTAGTGTTTGCCTGGATCACTTCTCGCTGTCAGTTTTGCTGCAGTTTAGTATCCCAGCTGTAAACCTTTTCTCCACGCCTTTCGACACACTGATATTAAGCCTATTAGGTGGTTGCGGTTGTTGGGACCCTCAGTTTGCCATCCAGGTCATCATCCGTGCACTTGTACGGGTCTTGGGGGGAACAACCTGCATCAAGCTGCCTGGATGTTCCAGAGCACCAGGTGAACGTTCTAGTTTGACCCATCTGCAGTGTTCATGTGCAACACCAGGCGTAAAAAAAGAAGAATGAAGCCCGTCACCAAAATATTATTGTGTCTTTGATGTCACGAACATCGTAAAGCCTTATGTAACTTTCCACTATGTTTTATCATAACTTTATAATATAATTAATAATAATAACAATAATAATCCCAACTGTTGCTTTGAAGCCTTGGTTGTCACCAGGTTTACACTCGTGTATCCATTGAGCTAAAGCGAGATCCTATTTCAAGGATCCCCTGCAGAGGTCTGGACAGAACTATCAGCAGCTCTTAGCATCAATATTAAGCGCATGAACATACCTTTATATCTCCACCCCCCTGTTGCTGTGATATAAAAAATGTGCCGTCAGTCACATGACTCAGTACGAGCAGCAAAGTTAGCCTCCAAAGTAGGTCAGCCGCATCCGCGGCGGCGAGGCCAGTTTGAGGAGATGTCGTCTGAGGCCACTCCCCTCTCCGTTGGCACGGAAACGAGAACCTTAAACGAAAATCTTGCCTCCCTTACAGGTTTTTTTGTTGCCATTAACCAAAATATGCCAAGATGCTCAGACCTAGATGTTACCATCAGAATTTGTGTCCATCCATTTATTTTGCACATTTGTAAATACTGTATATGAGTCACCTGGGTTAAACAAGATTGGCAGACACGGGGGGGCGTTGGTTGGATAAGGCTTTGAATCGTATATTGCTGTGATAGGGTGGATTTTTACAACAGTTGATTCAGCTTCCATTTCGTGTCAGTGTGATATTTTCAGTTGAATACTGCACTTGTGTGCTGGTGATGAACCTCTCTGGGTTGGGGGGGGGTGGGGGGGGTGGGGGGGGCAGGCGCCTGTTTGTATTTTCAGTAATGAGTTTGTGTACACAGCTGTGATCAAATCCATCTTCTCCATTTTGAAACCCCTAGGAAATGATTTGATTCCGCAACCTTGAATCACAAGTGCCCCATTGCAAACAGGATGTAACTATTACAAATAAAAACCTTTGAAATCTACACACCAACTAAGGGATTTGCAACCAGGTGCACAACTAGGGCTCACACTTTTTACTGGGAAGGTTTCCTTGTTTGCCATTGTAATATATTTTGAAGAGATTAAATGAAATTTATGGAGAGAAAAAACCCTGCTGTCAATGTCTTTTATTGTGTGATGGATGACTTTTGGAGAGTTCAGATAACACGTGTATTAAAGTTCTGACTACCTTTAGTTTCAAAAGCAACCAAACAATAGTGGCCAACTGCAGCCCAGAAATAGAAAGGCTAATTAGAGAGAATAAATTCACCTGGTGACTGGTAGAAAGATACCAATTAAACACAGTGAATATCCTTCAATGATGGTTGACCTCTTGGCTTGTTGATCCAGTTTCAAAGCAGCTAAAATGTCGAAAGGTGAGTTTTGAAATTGTTATTATTATTATTATTATTGGTAGTAGTTGTAGTATTTTTTGTAGTACTGGTTTGTGTGAAAGTGGAATGTAAAGTTCCATACTGAACAGGCCAATCTAGTTGCAGCATGTAGTGTCGCTCATCCTACAATGAACTTGTCTTCCCAAAGGACACGGCTACTCTAAAAAGCAACATGGCTACAAGCGCTCCAAAAGTGGGTTTACCCGCTCTCAAACCAGGGCGCAGACAAAGGTGTGTGACTTCCATCACGTTAACGCTCTGGATAAGAGCTTCTGCTAAATTACTAAATGTACTCCAACCAGCTGTGGTACTATGACAGTCTTTTGGATGTTAAGAATCCTTTCTATGAAGCTTTTTGTGGTTTGTGTCCATGTAAATGTGACCTGCTTGTCGCTGACCTCTCCAAGACCCAGGCCACCCTTCAGATTTGGCCGAGCACGGTGGCTCAGCTCTTGTCAATATCGGAATCCAACGACGTCTTTACAATCGGAGACACTGAAATAAGCCAGGTGCAGCATCTCCCATTTGTAACAAAGACACTAAGTGAATTAGAATTTAGCTAATATTTGTGTGTAGATTTCGAGATGTTCTCATTGAGTTCTATCAAAGATCAAGGTGTCTCTGTTCCTTTTTATTCTTCTCATAACAAATTAGATCTAGCTGGATATTTTCCTTTGTTTTTGTTCTTTTGTAGACAGCTATACCTTAATGTAGCTATTTAAATAATGTGTTACATGGTGTCTTACCTTGTGAACAGGTATCTCTGGTGGGTATCATAAGAAGAACTCTCTCTTCTAGCACCAGCATCTTGTACTCAGTGGATGACATGTCTGGACCATCTATGGACGTCAAGCTGTGGGTAGACGGTGAGGTTAGTTGGTGACCAAGGATCATCTTAACATGTTCTCCTGCTCTCTCCATTTAAAAAAGCATGGATATTTTGAAAAGGCTTAAAGTTTACATTTACGTTTAGTCATTTAGCAGACGCTCTTATCCAGAGCGACTTTACAGCAAGTACAGGGACATTCCCCCTGGGACAAGTAGGGTGAAGTGCTTTGCTCAGGGACACGTCATGGTGGCATGGCTGGGATTCGAACCTGCAACCGTCTGATTACCAGCCCAATTCCTTAACCGCTCAGCCACCTGACTCCCCATAAACTATATCCAACAAGTATAAGTAAATGGCTTGCCTTGAGTTGGTTTTCTTTGTCAACATTTGTTGATCTCTCCAGGACCTGAGTGCGGAGGAGACGGCGATTCTGCCAGGAACGTACGTGAAAGTCTCAGGAATCCTACGTACCTTTCAGGTAGATCTTCTCAGTTTGGGCAAGGAAACATAGGTTCTGCATGCGCTCCCTAAAAGACGTCCTTTTAAACGTGTGAATTAGGGTAAGAGGTCTTTGGTAGCTTTTAACGTACGACGTCTTGAAGACATGAATCAGATCACGTCCCACATGATGGAGGTGGTGCACGCCCATATGCGGCTCGGAGCTAGTGACGTGGTGAGGCTTCATGGTCCTCACTGTTTCTCTGACATTCCCCCCTCCCCCCCAAAACCTACACCCCCTAGTTGCATTTTCGGTTCTATTTCTAGAACTGGGGGGCTGATGAGCTGAATTCCAGTACTGGCTATGCTCTGTCTGCGGTGAACCAGCACAGCTTGGATGGAGGACCTGCCCACACAGATCCATGCAGCTTAACCAACAATCAGAACCAGGTCGGTTTGACTGGAAATGTTAAATTGTTATACTTTTTGTAGTATTTGAAGTTAATGTAGCAGTGCGTTTGTGTGTCATTAAGACCTATGATCTCGTGTCCTGGAAAGGTTTTGAACATGGTGAAGAGCTGCTTAGCCCGTGAAGGCATCAGTTTACAGGACCTTTCGGTCAAACTTGGGTACCTCAGCGTTAGCGCTATAAGGTATTTGCTCCAGCTCGATCTACTTTCCGTGCCCGTGACTCAGACTCAACGATTTATCCTCGATATAGGACGTCTGTGGATTTTCTGCTGAAGGAAGGTCATATATGCTCTACTATTGATGAGGAGCACTTCAAGGCCATAGAAAAAAGCGGCTGAAGTACGTTCACCAGCGTCTTGGAAGTCTTTTGAAATGAAATGCATAACATAAGAGTACTTATTTTTATTTTGTATTATCACATTTAAGTTTTAAATCATAAGTAATTTATGATCATTTGACTCCTGATTTATAATGGTTGTGCAATGAAAGAAGCTGAATCAGAGTGTCTTGTGTCTTTTAATTTTTATTGTAATCATGCCCATTGTAGTTTTACAGAGAGGTTACATAACACTTCATCCCAGTGGTGTCAAACTCATGCCATGGGGAGGGGAAAGGGGGTGCAGGTTTTCCTGTCCACCAAGCACTACACCAGCTGATTCCACTAAGTAGAGAAACTCTGTAGTAAAATCAGCTGGTGTAGTGCTTGGTTGAAGTGAAAAACCTGCACCTACTTGGCCCCTCAATGGCACAAGTCTGCCACCAATGTTAGAAAAATAAACTACAACTCCCAGATTGCAGATTTATTTCCTTGGATTCCTCAATCTCCCAGCATTCAGCAGCCAGTCACTGAAAAATGGCAGCAAGCACAAACACACCTACTTTTGAATGCCCGTCATGGTAAGATCTGTGGCGTCTCATGAGTATTTTTCACATTAACATAACGAAAGCATGCATGATGGTGAGTGAAACGGTAGCTACATGCCTCTGGAAAATAAAAATAAATTGCAAAGAGCTGTTCGATGTGTTCCTCCTAGCCATATGCTAACGAAACCTGATCTGTCCAAGCTAGCCAGGGTGTATTCTGGAAGTGAATACAGCATGATTCAGATCTGCTCACACAAAAGTTAGCACTGGCATTACATCCCGATTTCTCCAAGTGGAATAAAAGATCGCTATTATTACCCTTATCGTAAGCTCGCTGCATGCCAACCTGTTCATATTTCAGAATGCACATTATTCCTCTTACAACCATACGAGATACTCAGCTTCACCATTCAGTAGGCAACTCCTGTGTTCTTGGCAGATGGGTCAATCTCCACCCAGACATGACTGCCAACAGCACATTTACCTTGATAAACTCAGCAATATGGCACCGACACGACGGCCTCGCTGGTTTAATCCTTTGTGTTTAATCAGGGCAGGGAAACCTCCTCCAGGACTTCATCTGGATGTGGTGAAGGGAGACAAACTGGTGGAGGTAAGGGCATGATGACCCTCTGGAACCAGCCCCTATAGGTGGGTGGACTTTATCCACGAACAGATATATGATGGGTAGAGTAGCCTGTTCAAAGACATATTAGTGCATCTGGGGGGGGCACATTCTATGCAGCATCCATGCATGGTAACTCCTCTCCCACCCATATGCACCGCAGAGAGAGTGTCCTCCCCCCCCCCCCTTCCCCCCCTCCTTTCCACTGCCCTGTCGCCTTCCAAAGATGGCATGACCCATCCCTCGTCTTCCCCTAGTTAGATGTCTGGCTGCCTCCTAGGAAACAAGGCCGTCACGCACATGGTGATTGGTTCATCCCATCCCTCTTCAGAAGCTGATCATCGACGAGAAGAAATACTACCTGTTCGGGAGAAATCCGGACATGTGTGACTTCACGATAGACCACCAGTCTTGTTCCAGGGTCCACTCTGCGCTAGTCTACCACAGGCACCTCAAGAGGGTCTTCCTCATAGACCTCAACAGCAGTGAGTCCGTAGTTCAACTCGCTGACAGAATTAAAGCAACGTGTGAGGGTCTGGATGATCAGATTTGTTTTATGAACCACAGTAACAAGCTTTATTTCCAAGGCCGATATAAATGTATTTTTGTTTGCCCTGTTTGATACCAGGCATGGGCTGTTCCACTGAAAGCTGATCTGAGGACAGTCTTTGTCGTTGCTCAGCTCATGGGACCTTTCTAGGACGCATTCGTCTGGAGCCCCACAAGCCCCAGCAGGTCCCCATCGACTCCACCATGTCGTTCGGGGCGTCCACGCGTGTCTACACCCTGAGGGAGAAGCCCCAGACCCAGGCCAGCACCATGCCAGGGGAGGCCAAGGCTGGGGAGGACGAGGAGCTGAAAGGCTTGCTGGGATTGCCCGAGGAGGAAACCGAACTGGAGGTGCGCGTCGGATAAGCAACTCGCTACTGGAAACCTGATGTTTGGCGTTCGTTACTTTACTTTATTACTTTATTAATCCCAGGGGGGAAACTCCTTAGCAACAACGGCACACAGTCTCGTAAAAGCACACAGGGGTAAGGGTGTGAGGTAAAAGATTTGAATAGTGCACACAGGGATAAAGGATTTGGGGCAAAATAAGTGAATGCACACAAGGGGTAACAGGCTGGGATCAATTATTATGTACAGACTATACAATTTTATTTTTTAAGTATTGCTCTTGCAGAATATACAGTGTTATGTTACAGGATGTTATGTCACAGAATATACAGGATATACAGTTGTACAGTACTGCATACGTTGTTGAGATGCAGTGGTGAATGTCCAGTGGCTCACATACTAACAATGGTGTGAGGAGTTGAAAAGTGAATGTCTTCCGCTGTGTTGGGGCCGGTTTGAACTGTGCCTGTGCTGTGTGTGTGTTCCTGAAACAGAACCTGACGGAGTTTAACACAGCCCACAACAAGCGCATCTCAACTCTGACCATCGAGGAGGGAAACCTGGACATCCAGAGGCCCAAGAGGAAGAGGAGAAGCTCCCGGGTGTCGTTCAGCGAAGAAGAGGAGGTCATCAACCCAGGTGCTTTAGTCATTCAGCAGACGCTCTTATCCAGAGCGGCTTACAGCACATACAGGGACACTTCCCCTTGCCACACACACGCGCGCAATCTTCATGCATTTCCATATTTGTACGTTTTTTGGGGGGGTTGACGATTTAGTCGTGTTCACTTCCTGTTGTTTCCTTGACCTCTCAGAGGATGTCGACCCGTCGGTTGGACGCTTCAGGAACATGATCCAGACCGCTGTGGTCCCCATCAAGGTCAGTATCCATTCAGTCTCTTCAGTTTTTGGCGTCTTTTTACATTCATTCATACGCTTTTATCCTAAGCAACTTAGTACAGGGACGTTCTCCCCGAGGCAAGTAGGGGGAAGTGCCTTGCCCAAGGACACAATGTCTTGTAGCCACAGCCAGGAATCAAACTCACAACCTTCCGATGATGAGGCCAACGCCTTAACCGCTGAGCCACATGACACCATCGCTTTCGGGATTGTAAAGTTACGAAGCGTCTCATGTTGTTTCTTTCCTGTCAAATTCTCCCCATCCGCAGAAAAGGAAGTTGGACGGCCATGCTGCCTTGAGCCTGGATGACACTGTGACACGGAGAATGCAGAGCTTCCCCTTCAGTGGGGGTCTATATGGAGATCTTCCACCCACCAGCCACGAGGCCGGGAACCACCCAGCTGGAGCCCAGGGAGGAACCACCATCTTGGGGGGCCTCCCCCTGCCCTTCCCTAACCCTGCCCCGGAAGTGGACATGACCCCCACCTCTACGCAGCCTCCCGTCACTCTAAACCCTGTCCCTGCACCAGGACCTTACACAGCTGAGCCTCTAAACGAGCCCCGCAAGAAGAAATATGCCAAGGAGGCGTGGCCTGGGAAGAAGCCCACCCCTTCTCTGCTGATATAGCCCCGCCCTGGACAGTGTAGTGGGTGGGGCTTTTACGGGCAACAGAAGGGGCACTTGGACACACCCTTAAGACTTGTTGACCAAGCTGTGACCATCATGTTTCTGAGATTTGTACAAATAATATATTGTTTGCTTTTATCCGTTGGCTTTTAACATTTATTTTTGTATTGCTTAATTTGACATCATTTAAATTATGTTGAAATCGGACAGTATAGGATTTAACTAGTAGGAGTAGGGTGAATACTAACCATCAAATTGCAGGTCTATTTCAGAATGGGTCCTCCTAATGGAAAGACATTCTACAGATTTGATGCCTTCATTCTTTTTTTTTTGCATTTTTCTGCTGACCTTTCACTGTTCGTGCGATCTTTTTCAGTGTTTAAAATCCTGGTGGTCTATTTCCACTCTAACCCATGGTCCTGGACAGTGAAAAGTGGCCTGAATCAAAAATACTGCAAGGAATACAATACCAGTAATATATTAAGACAAAACCATGAACTGCGAGTGCAATTTGTCTTTAAAAGAACTCAATAAAAGAAACCATTATTTATGAGACGGTTCATGTTAATGTTTATTTCTATTTTTATACTTGGGCTTGACAGTTAAAACATTAATGAACGTCAGTTACGCGGGAGAGGGACATGAGAGAGACGTTTGAAACGACAGACTGGTTATTAGAATTCATATCTATTTGATATTTGTATAATAAACAGTCATCCATATTTTTTTTCTCACTCGGCTGTGCGGGAGCGGCGGGGAAGCAGCGTGTCTCTGGGGAGACCTCCCGCAGAGTCCCCCCCCGCACTTTCATTGTCTCCCCTTTTTCCGTTTCACTGCCAACATAATGAAGTGATATCGGAGCAAACTGAATTTGATAGTGGGCTCTAAACACATGCCAAATGTGTCAGTTACTTCCCAAGGTGATGAGCGTTTCCCTAAATATGTTTCAACCCCTATTTTCTTATTTATTTATTATTTCTTTTTTATTTCATCTGAATTTGCATTTATACTATTGTTCCTTTCAGAATCGCTTTGTTCTCTCTGCCTACTCATTTCCGAGGTTTGGGAATAACTGAGCTCCTGAGTGAGTTCCCTAAGCAGCAAGGCTCTTTATTATTTAACCATTTCTACCCTTGCCTAGTGTCTCGATGTCCAATATTGCCGTTTCATGTTGAATAGATTTTGGTCATGGTATTCCACCAGAGGGCAATGTGTTGTTATCAGAGATGTGCTTACATCTTGACTTCAGAGTCAGAGTTTGTAGGTCTGTCTCATAAATCCGCTAAAATCACCTCCACCAGGAGAAAATTAAGGTCGAAATTAATCTCATTGTGGCTGTTTGTCTTGTTTTGTAGAGTAAGGCCTTAAAGTCAGTATTGTAATTCTGATATGCCACATTTGGAAGTATAGAAGCCAATTCAGACCAGATTTTTCAAGTTCCAAAAAGCTGTCAGAACTGGGAAGGAGCCTGCAGTACACCTTTTTCGCCAATAGGAGTCCCTGTGGCACTTTGGAGGCTTCTCTGTCTTGCCAGCGTACAAAGACGGCACCTCGTTAATCAAATCTGCATGAGTGCGCTCAGGTTGCCATGGCAATAATTATCAGAGCTGCCTAATTAACTTTCTCAATTGCTTAATGATATACGACCCTCTGAACTCCCTCATTTTTCCACTCTAATCCAAGTTTTTTATTTTTTTTATCCTCCATTTTCTCTTCCCGGTGTTAACCCATGACCGCCAAGATAATAGAATTTATAAAGGAATTAAATTGACTGTCATATTATTTCTAGAGTATCCACATCGCCTGCCAACTTGTAAACAAGAGTGAAATGGATTGCCGGCGATTTGCCTGGGAGTATCTAACCGAACGCCGAGCACCAAGTTCCAGTTGTCCGCCATCACAGCGATGGGCGTTTACGTATGCATCGTTGGCGCTCAGCCGCGGTGGCCTTGCAGACCGGAGTAGGGGCAGGTGACCTCACGTGACAGCTGAGTGAAAGACGGGGACGGTGGGGTGGGTTCGTGTCGTGGGGGGCCCGTCCTCCTCGATCAAGGCGGTGGCGTGTCGGCGGAGGCGGCCAGGCAGAACTCTCAGATGCGGGGCGACAGGAAGGAAAGCACCTGGTGACAGTGACACGCTCCTCCGCCCTCCGCCCTCCTGCCACCCTGTCACACACAGCGTTCTGCTGTCTGATGGGGGTGACCTCCCCCCCCCCTTTTCCCCGCCCACCCCAACGTTCCCCTACCAAAGCCTTATCCCTACTTCAGAGTTCCGTTGTCATAGCATCAACTAGCTTCTTTAAAGCCCTTTGGGAGTGGCGTACTTTGAGCTTGAATTCCACCCTGTGGACTTGGTTATGGTGGCCGGTCCATGCCCTCTCTGTGGTTCTGACCGATATGGTGAGCACGGGATCACTGTTAGGTCAGCAAGCCATAAACGTTGGGGTTAACCCAGAGCATGAGAACTCCACGATGGCTGTGATGTTTTCTAAGGGGTTGAAACTGGGATGTTTGAGTTTGCTCAAGCCCGGGTAATCGCCACGGCGTCTTTGTTCTGTTTCGCTGTGCGTTCGGTGTTGCCGTGCGGCGTCGTTGAGGCTCTGTTTCTCGTGAAGTAAGCTGGGTTGCATGTCTCTACCCCACGCTTGCATTCATGAGCACGCTTTTAATTAAACCACTTCCTTTTTGTTTCTTCAAATCCAGTGCAGGAAAGTGACAGGGGAAGATTATCTTTGCAGCACCTCTGCGCTGCATCTCGGTGTATTCCTTCCCTTGTGAGTGGATTTCACGGTTGAGGGTGCAATCCGAAATAGGATTAACGGGAGGTGTCGGATACCGTTAGCTAAACCTCTTAAAGTCAGGTCTAGCAGAGGGAAGTGTGTCTCTGTCTTTGATGGAACTGTTTTACCATTGAACACATCATTGTGATGAAGAGGGGGTGTTCTTGAACTGTTACTAAAACCCCTTTCTGCATTTATCAAAGATTGGTGGGCAGGCACAGTTCAGTGTCGTATTTTTGACCTGTAAAGTGCAGAGGAGAGCAAGGATATATGAGATAAGGCCGCAAGTACTGCCAGTACTAAGGGAGTAAAACGCTGCTTCTTGTCTCTGGAAAGTCTACTAAAACCGAGAGAGAGAGACAAACAGAAAAACAGACAAACTGACAAAAAGAGAGCGAGGGAGAGAAGAATTTCGAGAAGGAGAAAGAATTAAAGATGGACAAGCGAGTTCAAGAGAGAGAAATAAAAAAAGAGGAAGGGAGCGAAGAGAAAAGAGGGCTTTGGTGACGTTGAGCGGCCACTTGCTTGGCTGTAGCCCAGGCTCAGAGTTTCCACACACACACACCCGGGCCTGTCACACCAAAAAAAACAAGTCTGACGGTGCTCTTACGTAACTGCTGTGAGCTGTGTCGGAAGGGAGAGCTAAAAGGAGGGACGGGGGGGAGGTGGGGGTGGTGACAGGGAAGTAGAATGGATGGATCTCGAAGCTGAACTACAACTTTTCCCAAGCAACTAAACTACAATGATCCCATAACTACAAATTAATCTCGGTCTGGAACCCGGAATACGCTATACTATATATAATACTAATGTCAAACACCTCAAACGGCTCTATAACGTACGGTGTACGGAAACATATTATACCTGTATCGACTTTGTATCTTTTCCCATGACCACATGATAACTAGTTAGAAATGCGTTGGGGTGTATGCTAAATCAGTCCTGGGCTAACGACATGTTGTATGAATGCCTTTGTGTGTAGCAGTCAACCACCTTTCAGCAGTACTGTATGTAGCATTCGATCAGCGTATACAATTCTGAGGCTGATGGGCTCTCAAGTCAAAGAGTGCCCCTCCACACCAGTCAACAGCACAGTAATAACCCTGGTTGGCTGGCTGTCTGGCTGATACAGAAAGCTGAAAGCCCAATCATTGTCAACTGAGTACTTGTCCTCAAACTCACAGCAGAATTGTTTGACGAGACACTGTGCTAGACCTGGAGGAGCGACGCAGATATGGCCTTCAGGCTTTCTGTCTATAACCTGAGCCATCCTCTCATGGTGTTGCAACACTACATGGGATCATCATTATCCACTGCTAGATTTAATCATCCGGCCTGGATGAAATGACTGGGAACACGGTATGCAGATGGCATTACCCAATGGGAGAGGTGGACCTATTTAGCGCTGTAGGGAGATCCATAATTACAGCATACGTCTGTCAAAGGCTCAAGGCCAGCTCTGGTGTTGACGAGATGACTGAGCCACACCAGAACATCACATCCGCTGGGCTGGCACTGGGCTGGTGTTTTCATTCCAGAGGATACGAGTAACACCGCATTCCTGGTACAGCTTCACTGCGGTGGATGAAAAAAAAAGAAAATCCTCGCAACCACAGTGCCATGTGGTTCGAGTTTCCCCGCCGTTTGTTCTCATTTACGGCATGTCTCCACTTTTCTCGAACGCTCTTTCCCTCCTCTCTCCCCCCTCCTCCCTCTCTCTCATGCCCTCCGTACCTTTCCCCCCACTCTCGCTCTCTCTCTCGCTCCTCTACCGCTCAACATTTTCTCCCTCTTTCTGTTGGCTATCACAACCCCTCTTACCTTGAGATGCATTAGTCATATATTAGAGATGGATTAGTCAGAAGGAAAGCATTCCACTAGAGAGCATTTGAGGATATGTTTAGGTCGTCATGGACAACCGGCTCAAAGCCCGTTGCTCAGCTTAATTTTGCCGGGCAGGGGATTTCCCCCCCTAAAATCACAACCCAAAACACAGCGTTAGAAAGCACTTGTTCCTCAGAATGACCTCTTAACCATAATGAAGTCCGATGGCTCAGCGGGTTAAGGCGTTGGTCTCATGAGTGGAAGGTTTTGAGTTCAAACCCCGGCTGTGGCTATGTGATGTTGTGTCCTTGGGAAAGGCAGTTCATCTTACTTGCCTCAGGGAAAATGTCCCTGTACTTGCTGTAAGTTGCTTTGGATAAAAGCGTCTGCTAAATGACTAAATGTAAATGTAAATAATCAAACCAGGGTGGTAGAGACCGGACTGTCGTGTCCGGTGCCAACAAAAAGGAAGTGTGCGAGATCCCCCTCTCCCGCGGTGACAGGATAGGTGTGCGGGCTCCGCCGACCGGCAATCCGGCGCCAAATCGAGTGTGACATTCACAACTGCCTCTCCATACTCTGCTGAGAGTGAATAATCCAACACAGAAATGGTCTGACATGAAGCTGAAAGGCAATGACTATTTCAAAGAGTTGATAGTATCATCTAATTTCCCTCGAGATTAATAAAGTATTCTGAATCTAAATTCGGAATAATTGAATTGAAATAGCATTGCCTCCAATAGATCAATTGTCTGTCTCAGTAGTCTATACTATTCCTCCAGACTGGCCTGGATGAATGGAATTATCATCAGTTACAGTCAACACATCAACTATGGAGTCCAGAGGATATCTGGACAAAATACCAGCCTTCTGTACACAGCCATTTATTTGCTAGTATATCTAGACAAAATGTTAGCCTTTACACAAATCATTCTTTTCATATTCCAACCCTGGAGAGAATTGAGATAAGACATGTGGATGTCTTTCAAATCAATATTGAGCTGAATGCTGAATTTATTGTCCATTTGTCTATGTCAATAACTAAAATGTCATTTTGACTGATGATTTCACCTTGATATGTCAAAATATTACGGAATTAGAGTATCTTAAACTTTCTCCCGAATTGACCAAAGCTAATATTTTGGTCTGGCTATTCAAAACGATTCAGCAGTTCATGTAAAGCAGAAATAATAGAGACACTCTTGGATTCAAATATCCAGACAGCCTGTTATTATTCGCCAAGCATTAATGAATGTTGTTGTCTCTTGTCCAACTATTGACCTTACAAAATGCACATGATTACAATATCTGGCCAATTTGAGGAGGAACCCACATCACAGTTTACAGCTCAATTTCCTTTGATTTGATAAGCCTTAACACACACACCTACACTTACAAATAATTTCGCCATAAACACATGCAATATCTCAAACCACAACATAAAACCTATACCAGACAATTAAGTTGATGTGAAAATCTTGATGTATTCATTTATCTCATCCATCCATGTGGAAGGTGGGGAAAATGAGATTATTCCCCTGTCTCTTCATACCATGTTCTGGAGGGGTGTGACCTGATCCGAGCGTCGTCCAATTATGTGTGAGCAGCACTTCTTCCAGGCTCCAATGTAGTCTCCTATAATAAGAGACAAGGGGTGCAAGACTGGAGAACCAACGGCTTTCTGACAATCTAACGAGACAAGAGGGTTGTGGAAACACATGGCCAGGGCGTCTTCGGAGTGGAAGGCAGGGAATGCAACAAAACAAGCCGGCGAGGCTTTTTCTCGTCTGGATATCGTTGCAGGCTTTATAAATGATTCACGAGGTCCCTATTTTAAGGGAGTAATTGCGCTCGCTCTGCGTTACTATCAGTTCTGAGTGTGTTTCGCTGTGAGCGCTTGCGTGTGAAGCCGGTCGCAAATCTGCAGAGGAGGACCCGAGATAGCAGACGACAGGAACTGGAACCCTCGGAAACAAAAGTACATTGATGTGGTTTTAATTTTGGGGGAGAGGAGGGGGGGTGGGGGTGTCGATCCGATATAATTCCCCCCTTTGCACGGTCGCTTGTCAACCCCCCGTCTAAGGAAATCAACTGTTGCTGCGACGGAACGATCACAGGGGAGGAGGAGGGGAGGGGGGGGAACGTTTCCCGCCAAGTCCGCGGTGCTGAAGTGGCCGGGTTTCAGAATGGATTTTTAATTGGATTATGTCAATGAACATGGAAGAGAGACTTGGGTTTCTGCGGACGCCGCGGATTCACGTTGCCCGTGTCTGACGCTGCTGCATGGTGGCTCCGTGCAGAATGATCGTTTCCCGCGCCGCACCCGGCTTTTCGATATCGGTTCATCTTTTGGGTTTCAGATCATAGCGTTCGCTGTGAGAGACAGCACGTGCATTTGAAGAACTCTCGCGCTGTTGGGAGGATTTCTACAGGTTTTTTGTTCCTCTTCGGTGACCTTCAGTTTCCCCACAGGAACCATGCTGATGATGGAGAACCACGGCATGGACGCGCATCAGGTTGAAATCGATTCGGAATTCCAACCTCCGGGCCGACCTCGCCCGTGCACCTGGCCTCTACCGTGTCCAGAGGATTTCCCCGGGGGGGGAGGAGAGGAGGAGGCCGGTCGAGGTCTGCCCCTGGCATCTGTTAAAGTGGAGCGGTACAACGTCCCTACGTGCAGAAGAGGTGGCGCGCCGACAGAGATCACACATCCAGCAGGCGCCCCGGCCCCCATCGCGGCCGCTCCTGCGTGCATGTCCGGGGGGGCAGCGCTCGATGTCGCCGGCCAGCTGCGCAAATCCAAGTCCTCCCGGCGGAACGCGTGGGGGAACCAGTCCTACGCGGATCTGATCACGCGTGCCATCGAAAGCACGCCGGAGAAGAGACTCACCTTGTCACAGATTTACGATTGGATGGTGCGCTTTGTGCCTTATTTCAAGGATAAAGGCGACAGCAATAGTTCCGCTGGATGGAAGGTACGGTCACATGATCATAATAAGGCTCGAGTCAACCTTTTTTTTCTTTTCCCTTCCCAATTGTTTATTCACACAACACAACTAACAGTGAGTTAACAGCCATACCAGAATTCCCAACGATCAGCTGGTTCTCAATAATGCTTGTGATCTTATAATGTAAGCCATATTTTTGCAAAACATTTTCTATAAGCATGTCGCTGTCTATAGTTCACCACACTCCGCGATGCAATGTGTGTGTTCCGGAGGTGGAAAGGGGGTTCACTGGGTTCATCGTGTTTTGGGGGTTTGTGGCTCGTGTTGGGGGGGGGGGGGATCCGTTCCCATGCAAACGCCCTGTTCAGCTCATCTTTTAGATCATCTTACACAAATGCCAATTTTCACATGCTGGACCACGTCCAAGCTGCGTGGCAGCATCCGCTTAGAAAGTTGGAGGGGGGGGAGAAACGGGTCATACCGGGGACACAAGTGCGTCCCCGGTCATTTCTACGATTTCCTTTCGGTTGAGCATCACAGGAGCCGACTGTAAGTTAACCCTTTGTAGACAGGCCGAGCCCCGCCCCCCTTTCTATCCATTGCCCGCGCGTAAAATTACGCACAGGAGGTGCAATCAATCATCAATCAATCAATTTATTATTTAAAGTGCAAAATCACCATGGTACATGGTCTCAATACATTTTACAATAAAATCAGGTACAAAAAACAAAATAACATATAGTAAAACAATATTAAAACACCACAGTAAAATGATAAAACAGTTAAGAATTATTTTAAACCAAAATGTTGACTGAAAAGGTAAGTTTTAAGACGGGACCTAAAAATATCAATGGATGTAGCTTTGATACAATCGGCAGTTTAGAGAACGGCAGTCGCAGAGGGACAATAAAGACGCGACTGTAACAGAGTCAACAAAACAGACCCTGCTTGAGAGGATCATTTCGTCTGGAAAGAATATAATGTCAGTGTCATCAATTGGGCAAGGATTTGTTGTTAGTCATTCATATTTCCCGATGTTCTTTTGTCCGGGGGTGTTTTTCCAGTGGTTGAGACTACATGCACATTATTTTTGTCGTCCCCCCCCCCCACAACTCTCCACAAAAGAACCACGAGAACCTCCTATTCTTTACAAAAGAAACGAGACAGCTCTTCGAGAGAGCAACATAACTGTCTACCTGAGCAGCCCCGTTGTACCATTACAAGCCCTTTGCAGGATCCACAGACCCTGATTTCTGAAAGTACTGTGTGTTTTTCAGATCACCGTAATTATAGACGAGGTCAACATGAAGGGTACAGCAGAAAATGCTATTTTAGTTGACAAAGCCCTGGGCTTGGTTGGAACGTTAACGGGAACAAAACGGTTTGATCACCCTACATGGTACAACCACTCCTGCCCAATCGCCGATGAAACATGTGGCCGTTCAATGGCCTGCTTCTCATAGGCGCCTACTGTAGACCCTCCAATCTACACGTTGTTGATTACATTCACGAATCAAGTGGATGGAAAAAGTGTACATGTTTTGTCTGCATTTCCAACTGCATCACAGGCACTGTGAGCAGGCTCAAGGTTCCTCAAAGGTTCTTGTCCCCTTTTCTTCACGTTTCATCGATCACCCTTTAAAATCAGTGTACGTTTTTTTTTCTAAATCTTTTCCGATGTTTTTTGTTTCCTCCAAATAGCCTCCATTTAGTTCCTGGCATCTCTTTAACTTGAAATACCAGCTTCATAACATTTGGAGAAGAGTGCCGTATTAAGAGAGAGATTATTCTTGTCCGAATGACCATTTCATTTAGGCGTAAGTACGTGGAACAGCAATACTCCAATCTTTATGGTTAGGTTTAAAATTGGATTTAAAAGGGGCTTAATTCCCGAGGCCTTGTTTGTGCTGCCTAGGGATGCCCAGCTGGATGTCAGCTCCAATTCCTCCATAGGGGCTTTGTGTTGACGCTTTGATTGGCTGGTTTGGCACGGATCTGATTGGCTGGAAGGCACCAAGTTAGGCAAAAACAACTTGATTCAATCATAAAAACACTCTTAAAAACAGAGAGTCACATGCACGCACATGTTGGGGCTGTAACAGTTGGCAACCGTTTTAATACGATCCTAAGCACACAGACACACACTCACACACTCGCACACACACAGTCACAACATGTACATTTGCAACAGCTTCCCTTTGAAATTGCCCATCTCTGCTAATGAAATGGAACGGTCGGGCGGGGGGTGGGGGGTGGTGGTAGATAGGTGGATGGACGTTTAAGGAGGAGGACCATCAGATCCAGAGGGCAGCGTATATTAAAAGCGGGTCTTAACAAGGTGTGGTGCTAGACTGCCTTTAAGCCCGGCGATAGGCTCAGCCACTGGGCTCTTTGTCATTGTCTTGGCTGTGGAGCCTTCTGGTCTCCCAGACTGAAAGAGATCCACAGATAGAGACTATTAATACTGATGTGTTTTCTGGGAAGGTTCAGTCCTGACCGCACGCCCGTACTAATGGCGACCGGGCCCTGGGGAGTTTTATTGGATGTACACACACACACACGCGCGCGCACGCGCACATGCACACACATCCACACACTCACACACACACAAAGGTAGAAATGTAGACACAAACGATGCACAAGTACACAAGGGCGCAAGTACTTGCATGAACACACGTATCAGGTTTGAGTGTGTGTAGTCGCACACACACTCACGCACTGCCAGATTTAGGTTTCTGTGACTGCACGATTCCGTCTTGGCGGTGTGCTGTTTCGGACCGTATTCAACGAGCATGGAAGATGTATTGCTTGTCTTCAGGTTAAGAATAAAAGCGATCGAACGTCTCGTTGATATGAGGAGTTGGCCTTGGCCCTTTTCGGTATTTGATAGCGCTTGCATCTGTGCGTGTGATGGCTTTTGGATGAGGTGGGTGTGGACAGACAGTAGCCTAAGATTGATTGATGCTCGTGGAGCGAGTGACAGGTAGTCCGGGCAGGAAGGCAAGCGATCTGATGTTGCGTGTTTTTGATGAGCTTATTACTTCTGATGCTCACCAGGAGGCCACGAAGGCAAATGGGCATTTCTGCGTAGCGGGGGATTCTTATCACTGAAAATAGAAAGGCAAGTAAAGTAATGGGAAAAGAAGAAGAAAAAAAACTCCAGAGTAGCAGAGACAGCCAGAGACGCAAGAGACGCAAGAGGCAGAGACACGTTTGAAGAATACCTATTATATGTTGTCCTGCCAATAAAGTTCATTTGAATTGAATCCACTCTGCAAGGAGCGAGAGAGAAGAAGAGAAGGAGAGAGAGAGAAAGAGAGAGAGAAAGAAAGAGAGAGATGGTGGCCCCAGACGCTAAGCACATTGACAGCAGCCATAATGCATGGTGCGATGCCGGGGCCCCAGCCGAGTCTGAGGGGAACTGGGTTGGAGATGCTGGAAGTGGGTTTGGGGAGGCTCTCCCCGTGCCAGGCAGCATGGCGGGGGGCTCAGCAGTAAGCCCTCCTCTGTCATTGTTACCATCACAAAAGAGGCAGCAGAAGGGGGGGAAGCTCCCGAGCCGGCGGGGGCCCTGGCACCGGGCCTTGTGCGTGAGGGGGGGCGGGGGGGGGGAGGGGGGAAGGAGGGGGGGTGGGTGCCGTAAACCTTAGGAAGATCAGCGTGAGGATGGAGCGATGGAAGGGAGGAGGGAGGAAGAGATGGAATGAATGGCCGTTCGGTCTCGTCAATGGAGTTTGGGGGGGGGGGGGGGGGGGGGGGGGGGGGTGGTGGTGGTGGGGGGGGGGGGGGGGGGGGGGGGGGTCTTGTCAGTCGGGGGGATTCAGAGCACAGGATCTTTAGGACCTGTCTGAAGGCCGGAGAACCGGGGGCACTTGAGAGTACGGACAAAACCTTGCTCAACAATGTTTGTTTGTGGGGGGGGGGGGGGGGGGGGTGCGGAGGGGGGTGGGGGGTGTGACTGGGGAGGGGCGGCGGGGGGGGATTGGGGGTGGAGGGGGCAAGGGGCGGGTAAAGTACGTCTTCGCCCTGCTCGAAAGAAGAAGAAAAGAGAAAAAAATTCCGGAACAGAACACTATATTCCCTCTCTTAACTCTCCCACTTCAATCGCCATCGAAAATAAACTGGTTTTTTTCGGGGGCGCGATCTGCGGAGGAGGATGTCGAGCTAAAAAGCCACGGGACGGAAATTCCATGGTGCAATCTGGATCCAGACCCAGGCAGGGGGCGGGCAGGCAGGCAGGCAGGCAGTCATGGCGGGCAGGCAGGGCAGGCATGGCGGGCAGGCAGGGCAGGCAGGGTGGGCCGGGCCGGGATTGGGCCTGGTGCCCATCGGCTCATAAAACCCAGGGAAGGCCATGGAAGCGCGACTGGTGTGTTCAGATCCCAACAACCTGCTTAAATGGGAGGGCTTTAAACCTATAACCTTGTGGTCGGCAGTAAAATACGCTGAGCTGTACCTATGACCAGTTCCAGACCCCCAGGATGTTCTAACACGTATTCCTGGGTCTGTGCTGTTTGGCTGCTGATGGGATTTGGCCGGTCAGCCAGCAGCATGTGTCCCACTACTTAACGGCTGTTCTGTGACCTGAGTGAGTTCATCTGGTTCGTCTGTTCTCCAGTCATTCTGCATGTCCTGCTAGCGGAGCTGTGTTAGTACACACAGTAGAACACCATGGAACAGCATTACAGTGCCATAACTGAAACGGCTGTAGCACAGAATCGAACTGCAGTAGTACAACTATTATGTGTAGAACCTGAAAAGGTAATAATGTAAACGTCCAAAATTGTTTATATGGCGCGACAGCGAAGTGGAACTTTTTCGCCCAAGCTGTAGTGCGTATGTGTGCGGTTGTGTGTGTGTTTGTGTACGTATGTGCGTGCCTGATGGGAGTGCAGGTCCGGGCAGGGGGGGGGGTTGGGGGGTGGTGGCGCCTCTAGTTAATAATTCAGACGAGGCTCATTATCAAGGCAGAGCAGGCCTCTTCTTCTGATTTAGCCTTAATTGCAGACAGGATGTGCATCTCTCCCAGCAACACCCCCCCCCCCCCTCTTCCCCCCCCCTCATCCCCCCCATCTTCCAGCCTCCTCCAGCCTCTGTCCCAGCCTCCTGTCTGCCCGGTGCGTGGGGTGGGTTGGGGGGGTGGGTGGGGGGTGGGTGGGGGGTGGATGGGGGGTGGGTGGGACTGCCCTGCTCGCATGCCGTCGATGAATTCCGATCGAAAACCGAGCGGGTGTCACAGAATATTGACAAAGAAACCAGGCATGTGCTGATATTACGAGGTGCTTACATTTTTAATCAGATCTTCATAAGGGGCTGCTCCTTCGGAGGCTCCGGAAAACTACGATTGATTGGAGGTAATCAGCAGACGACAGCAGGTCTGTGATTAATGAAACACTGGAGGGATGGATGGAGGGTTGGAGGGGTGGAGAGATGGAGGGGTGGAGGGTGGAGAGATATAGGGGTGGAGAAATGGGGGGGTGGAGGGGTGGAGAGATGGAGGGGTGGCGAGATGGAGGGTGGAGAGATACAGGGGTGGAGAGATGGAGGGGTGGAGGGTGGAGAGGTGGAGGGTGGAGAGATGGGGGGTGGAGAGATACAGGGGTGGAGAGATGGAGGGTGGAGAGATGGGGGTGGAGAGATGGAGAGATGCAGGGCCGGAGGGCTGGAAGAATGGAGAGATACAGGTGTAGCGGGGAAAGCTAGCGGGTAAGCTAACTGGTTAGAAAAGGGTACTGCATATGGAATTAATCTATTAATTTATTAATCTCATATCTGGGAAGTCTCGAACAAACAGGGCACCACCTTTGTTTTTGGTAAGGGATAAAGGAAAACCTTATTGATTAATGAACAAATAATAGCCTTTTGATCAGTCTCTTTAACTTGAAGTCATGAAAGTTCCTTAGAATTAGTGCATATCCGATGACGAGATTGTATATAAAAAGGGTTTATTTAAGCAAATGGAAACAGACAAGGGGGGAGACAAGGGAAAGGGGGGGGGTGTTATTAAGGAGACAAAGCACTGTTATGCTAAGATAGGAAGACTACTTAAATCAGTTACAGTTCACCACACTTATGCCAAGGCCTACGCGTAAGAAATTAGCTTAAATAGCAGTTACTGTCTGTTGAAGAAAGGTAGTTGATCTTCCGTGTGGTGTCCAAGAAATCAAAGGAAGTTTTCCTTAACTTCCGTTATGGTCCTTGGTTCCGTTGAAGGGTTCAGGTAAATCCAGAGGTTGCTCAATATGACAGCTAAATCCAGAGGTTACTATCCTCACGATAACTGCAGGCGAAAGAGCGTTTTGGTTGCTCAATATGACAGCTAAATCCAGAGGTTACTATCCTCACGATAACTGCAGGCGAAAGCAGGGGGTTTGATTCAAGGTTTGGGGCTTTTATACCAGCAAAGATAAAGGGGGGTGGTGCTCCCTTATCTGAAGATGGTCTCCTGCTGTGATTTGCATGAGTTGTGAAAGTCTCGGGAGTGGGTATCTTTCAATGTCAGTGGGAGTGCTTAACTTCCATAACTAACAATTGTAACATTCAGAATGTCATTGTTAGTTTTGTCCGATCATCTATATACCAAGAATGAGTTATTTGTAACAAAGGAGAAGGGAGTTACATTAAACATCACATTACATCAAACACAGCATTTAAAGATAATTCACACAGTTCCAGTCCTTTCAGTGTCCAATAAGCAGTATTGTCTTTGTGAGATGTTTGTAATCCATTAACTGTCTGTTTTGGGATAAATCCTCTGTTCAGACTTGTGAACCAGCTATTCCAAGGCCTTCCTGACCTTTCAGCACTGGTTTGGAAATCCATAACCCTGGTTTCGTCAGTGTGTCTCACTGACGAGGGAATGGTTGTGGAGACTCTGCTACATAGGGCCTGAGGGGTGGAGAGATGCAGAGATGGAAGGATGGAGGGAAGGTGGCATGGATCCAAATGTGCAGGGATAAAGAAATAGAAAGATAGTAGAATGGACCGATAACTACTCTGACCCTTAAATTGCCAAGTCCATTACCCCAACCACAAGGTTGACCGCTGGACTGACCGCTGGGCTGACCACAGAATGGTTCATCCCTGGGTTTGACCACGTCCCTGAGGCAGGGCAACGTATTAACCCAAAGACTTCACATCTCCCGGTTTACGGCCTGTAATTCAGCTTGTTTTCTAGTTAGCTTTCCTAAAAAGCTCTAACGTCACGAAAGCAAATAATGGAGCTGATAGTCAGGAAGGAGAAGCGCCTCCCATTAGAGGAACACTTAACTGGTCTGCATCATGATCTGTCACCATTAATGCTGATTACTCTCAATGAAAGATTCTCATGTTCGAGTGACGTTCAACATCAATCAGCGCTCAGTATTGTTGCACACACATTCAGCCTCCTCTATCATCCAAATGTGATTACTATTAACTAATACTAATAAGGGAGAAAAAAAGAGAATCTATGGACCTCCTATTCCAATGAAACTTTATAGATTATATTTATGATGCGGAAATCAATGTTGACCTTAGTTTGGAGTCGGTTGGCCGTTTGGACTAAAGTAGCAGATGAGCGTGTATGCCAAAAGTTGGCATAATTGCGAGGATTGCGACTTGCCAAATTCACGATGATGCCAAGCCAGACAAATGGAAACAAAACAGAATGTCTGTTGTGCTGTTGTCTTCCGCGGCCATAAAGGAGCTACAGTATTCTGCCTTCATGAATATTCATGAGGCCAACCGAAAACTTTGACACCTTCTAATTGAAGCCTGAAGTGCGCTGA
>CM059334.1:4233833-4258897 GCA_030340685.1 Protosalanx chinensis | reverse complement strand
CAATGAAATTGAATCTAATCTGAAAAAATAATAATCTAAAATGCTCTGATTCATGTTCGCGCAAAGTGGAGTTTGGTCGTTGGTCGTTCATGATTCGATTCGAATCCTGTTATGTGGCGTTCTACTGTATTCTTTTCGAGCCTCTCTTGTTTGATTCAGTTCTGTGCTATCCTATTCCGGTACCTTCTGCTGGGCTTGTGAGCTTGGCCTCTGCATATGTATTAGCCGTTAACCATATCTCCCCTGGCCGCTCCCCAGAGCTTTAGCTAAGAACAGGGATTAATATCAATTATGGACGGGTGGGAAAAGTTCCCCGCCAAGTGCCAGAGTCTTAATAGGGACATGTGTAAGCCATTAGCTCAACACTCGGTGCTCTTCACACAGAAATATGCGAAAAAGAAAGAGAGAGAGAGAGAGAAAGAAAGAGCAGGAGGGAGGGAGGAAGGTTGGTTGGTTGGGGGAGAGGGAAAAAATGAGGTTTTTTTTGCTTTCTTGTCAAAGCTACACTTGCCCTTTGATATGTGAAGAGAGACTTGCTGATGTACCAAAACGTCTTTCTTTTCCTCTGACTTTCACTCACACTCCTTCTTTCTCTCCATCTCTCTTACTATATCTCTCTCTCTCTCTCTCACTCTTTCTCTCTCACACACACACACACTCAGCTTTCTACCCACTGGTTTCCCTACCCACAGCTCTGAGTGTAGACGATTCTGGCTTCCTCCTGAGCTCTGGGCTTGGCAGTCTACACCTGGCTCTCTGCACCAGGAAGTCTACACCAGACTGTCTACACCAGGCGGTCTACACCTGGCAGTCTACACCAGGAAGTCTACACCAGGCTGTCTACACCAGACTGTCTACACCAGGCGGTCTACACCTGGCAGTCTACACCAGGAAGTCTACACCAGGCGGTCTACACCTGGCAGTCTACACCAGGAAGTCTACACCAGGCTGTCTACACCAGGCTGCCTACACCAGGCTGTCTACACCAGACTGTCTACACCAGGCAGTCTACACCAGGCTGTCTACACCAGGTAGTCTACACCAGGCTGTCTACACCAGGCTGTCTACACCAGGCAGTCTACATCTGGAAGTCTACTCCAGGCTGTCTACACCAGGCCGTCTACACCAGGCAGGATAAATCAGGCTGTCAGTCTGACTCTCTCTCTCTGTCTGTCTGTCAGTCTCGGTCTCTCTCTCTTCCAGGAAAGAACGTCTCTGCCCCTCATCCTCCTTTCCCCTCCAGCCGACTTCATCTCCACCCTCTCACCTCTTTCAAGCTAACGACAATAAAAAGCTACATTTCAATCTTTCATCCTTTCTTTCCTTCTCTTTGTGCCATTGGAGATGTTGCATAGACCGTGTCCATGTAATTTGAGCAAGACAAGCAGCCAGCTTGCCAGCCATCCAGCAGCCAACCAACCAGCCAATCATCCAGCCAGTCAGCCATCCATCCAACCAGCCAACGATCCAGCCAGCCATCCAACCAGCCAACCATCCAGTCAGCCAGCCAGCCAGCCATCCAACCAGCCAACCATCCAGTCAGCCAGCCAGCCAGCCAGCCATCCAACCAGCCAACCATCCAGTCAGCCAGCCAGCCATCCAGTCAGCCAGCCATCCATCCAACCAGCCAACCATCCAGTCAGCCAGCCAGTCAGTCAGCCAGCCAGCCATCCATCCAACCAGCCAACCATCCAGCCAACCATCCAGTCAGCCAGCCAGCCAGCCAGCCAGCCAGTCAGTCAGTCAGCCAGCCATCCATCCAACCAGCCAACCATCCAGCCAGTCAGCCAGCCATCCAACCAGCCAGTCAACCAACAAGCCAGCCATCCAACCAGCCAACCATCCAGCCAGTCAGCCAGCCATCCAACCAGCCAGTCAACCAGCAAGCCAACCAGCCATCCAACCAACCATCCAGCCTTCCAGCCAGCCAGTCAGCCAGGCAGACAGACAGACAGACAGTAATCCAGCCAATCAACCAGCCAAGTGCTCCAAAATCATCTTTGAGCTCTTTCCTAATCGCGCTGCACTGGCTCAGACAGTAAGATCCACTGTGGCCAGCCTCTTTTTAGGACAGCCAAGACTCTTCATTATGCAACAAAGGGCTGAGGAACTCTCCGGGCCCTCACAGAGCCATGAAGGCACGCCACACTGCTACACAGCACCATGGCTAGCCTTTGTCTACACAACAGTTGTGTTTGTGTTCCGGTGCGTGCCTGCATCGGGCTGGGCCACACCGCACCTACTGTTCTGCGTCTCTCCGCTCTCTCTCTCTCTCTCTCCCTCTTTCTCTCTCTAATCCTTCTGTCTCTCTTCCTCCTCTGTCTCGCTCTCTTCCTCCTCTGTCTCGCTCTCTTTCTCTCTCCCTCCTCTCTCTCTCCTTCTGTCTCCCTCCTTCCTCTCTCTCCCTCCTCTCTCTCCTTCTGTCTCTCTCCCTCCCCCTCTCTCTCTCTCCCTCCCACCTCTCTCTCTCTCATCCACTCCCTCCACAGCGCCAAGAGTGAGGTTGGAGGGGGGGGTTGGAGCGAAGGGGTGCCACGGATGTCTCGTCGAGGGGGACAGGGAGACGGTGGGTCCCTGGGCTTGCCGGGGAGGAGTGGAGAAGTGGGGAGGGGGGGGGGGTGGAGCAGACTCCTCGGAGCCGGACGCCCGGCTCCGATTATGGTGGCGGGGGACCGCAGCGAGACGTTGCCTCGGCAACCCCGGCAACCCTGGCAGCCCTGCCCGTAAATCACATCTCTACGTCTCCTTAGTGGCGCCCTGTGTGTCCCATTGCGGCCGTCCCCTGAGTCCAGCACACACACACACACACACACGCTCTCAGACAACAGGTTTGTCTGCGCCAACACACTCATCTCTATCTGTGGTGACCTGCCTCGAACCTTTACACCTCCACACAAGTTTTCTGGTACCGATGCGATTGTTCAAAGACCTGCGTTGGTTCTCCTGGCGTCCGGAACATTCCCCCCCACCGCCTCTCTCCGCCCGAGATGCAGCCTGTCTCCAGCCCTCCGCCCCGCCCTTTCCCGTCCTCCCACCTAGCCAGGTGTCGTAGTCGATCTCCATCTGGCTGCGGTGTCCTGCGCCCTCTCTCCCGCCCCCCCCGGCCCGCCCGCACCGGGCCACCCTGTGGCACCTGCCAGCCTCTCCCAGCCTCCCTCCCTTCCCTCTCCGCTTCCCCTCTCTCGTTAGCATGCGGGTGGCCGCCTCCCTTCTGCCGCCGCGCAAGGTCACGGGAGACGGAAGGTCGCCAAAGTGCACCGGAGTGGGACCGAGCGAGACGGGGGGAGGGGGGGGGGGGGGGAGGAGGGGGGGGGGAAGGAGGGGGGGAGGAGGGCGCTATTAGCATTCACCGGTGCTCCCCGAGCATCCCCCTAAATATTTCAGCGCCTCCAGCTGCTTGATGTTGGAGCAAATCACCAGAGAGTCTCGCCCGCCCGCTTCTCCGCATCGCCCCCCACCCACCCTCCCCGTCTACCCCCCCGTCTACCCCCTCCTCCTCCCCCTCTCCCCAGCTCATCCAGGCCTGATCACTAATTCATGTGTTTATTTATTATTTCATCGTCTCTCCGTCTGAACCGAAGGGGGAGCAGACGTCTCGTTGCGCGAGAGAGAGCGTCATTAATTCATTAAAGCGCATCTCCTGCCCAACCTCTTCCTCCTTTTCTTTGGATACGGTCTGCGTCTCTCTGTCTTTGTCTCGCTGTCTCAGACATGTTGTGGGCATGGCTGTATATATACCATATCTACATCCATCCCCTTTCATTTGTCTATTTATCCATGTATCTGTCTAGCTACCAACCTGTCTGTCTCTCTCATTCTGTCTTTTGATGTTTCCATCCTTTTGTACTCTTCTCGCTCTCTCCTTACGCTCTCTCCTATCTCCCCATTTCTCCCGCCCAGCCTTCCCATCCTCCAAATGGCCCTGATGCTCACAAGGTTGAAGGTCACACGCTCAGCGGGAAGGAAAAGCTGGAAGCGGGGCTGAAAGCTGGCGTCTGGGGATCCCGTCCGTCCTCGGCTTCTGTTTGGACCGGTGATCGATACGATCCCTCTGGAACCTTTGAAGAACCTCCGGAGGAGAAGAAATACCATATGCAACCGCCTTTCCCTCTAGCCTGAATGCCCCCCCCGCCACCACCCCTCCCAGCACCCCCCAACCCCCCGCCCCAGCCCTCCCTCTACGGCTCTCTCTCGAATGCATTCTCGTTCACGAGCGATTCCCCTTTCTCTCCCTGACCAAAGATCTGGGGTGAACTCTGGGTGGGTGGTGGGTTTGGTGAGGTGGGGGAGAGGGGGAGAAAGGGGGGGGGGGAGTCGTTTACGAACCAGGGTCACCTGAGTTTACGAGGAACAGAACGGGCGTTCAAGAGCTCCCGACGTTACGAGAGAAGGCCTGGAATGTTTACAACCAGATACAACAGGCGAGGAAAAATAGCGAATGGTTGAGCGACGTTCATAAAGCCCGCCCAAACCGTCTAAACAGACACGTCCGGCTAGATTTCTTTTCGCTGTCGCTTTCTGGCGGAGGGAAAGTCTCAAAGCGAAAGAGTGTGTTTTGTCTTTCCAATTGGTTTGTATGAAGAGTAAACCGTTCTACATGGAGAGGCTCATCCGCATGATTAGAGCCTGGAAAACCTGCAACCTTCAATTATAGTAAACAAAAACCTTTCTCTGTGCGTTTTCGCTGTGTGTGTACTGTATGTGCACATTTACTCTATAGGTGTTTCAGGAATGGGCACTTATAGGCATTGGCAACCTGGGCCTTGTCTAGGCAATCTGGGGTTTGTGTGTGTCCGTTTGTGTGCTGTTTTGTGTATGTATGTGAGAACCCAAGGTACTGTCTAGGTGGGTGTGTGTGTTTGGGTCAGCACACGCACATTTGTGTCTGTATGTCTGTGTGTGTGCGTGTGAGAATCCCAAAGTGTGTGTACACATAAGATGTGTGCGTGCGTGCATGTGTGCGCACGTGTGCGGTTGTACTGTATGTGTGTATGCGCGCGCGTGTGTCTACACACGTGTGTGTATGAGTGTAAACGTGTGCGTGTTTGTGTGTCCACGGACGTGTGTGTATGAGTGTAAACATCTGTGTGCGTCTACACGCGTGCACGAGTGTAAACGTGTGGGTGTGTCTACAGACGTGTGTGTATGTGTGGAGACGTGTGTGTGGGTGGCTGTGCGGTCCTCAGGGCCCCCCCCCCCCCCCCCCCCTCCAGGTTGTGGCTTCTCCTTTGCTCTGGAGGTTATGTATGAGAGCGAAGCCCTCCTAGGTTGTGGCTGGCCTGTCTGGGTTATTAATGACAGCGATAGACCAGACCTCACACACTCCATCACACTGTGCCTCACACACTGCATGCTCATCTAGCACTCTGACACCTGGCACCCCTTGCCACCAACCTGGGCCTGCAGAGAGGGAGGGAGGGGAAGGAGGGATGGAGGAGGCTGGGAGGAGGGAGAGGAAGGAGGGAGAGCGTGTCCAGGAAGGTTTGGAGGCCTGAGGGAGGAAAAGGGAGGGCAGGGAAGGGAGGCAGGACTGAGGCATTAGGGTGGAAGGAAGGAAGGAAGGAAGGGAGGGAGGGAGGGAGGGAGGGGAAGACAGGTGGAGGAGCGATGAAGAAGAAGAAAGAGGAACCGAATCTCAGGGAATGGGAGGGATGAGTCGAAGGAGGAGTTAGAGATTGGCTATCAGCAGGAAGGAGAGAAGAGTAATATAGAGAAAGAAAGAGCTGGCGGAGGGGAAACAAGATGATGGGGGGGTGGGTGGGTGGGTGGGTGGGGGGGGGGGTTGGGGGGGGCAGAGAAAAACGAACGGAAGACAGAATGAAAAGAAAAGGAGGATGGAGTGAAGGACAACCCTCATCTTTCATCCCCTCGTCTACAAGTCTGTGTATCTCTGACAATCAGACCTGATGTTGTCCATAGGAGGCTCAGGCAGCTCACAGCTCAGGAAACGACGGGAGGATGACGCGTGGGGATGTAGAAAGAAAGGGCTGAGAGGGAGCGGAAGAGGGAGACGGAGGGAGATCGGGAAGGAGAGAGAGAGGCGGATAGGGGTGTCGGAGCGGACGGAAACAGCAACACACAAAAGGCCGAAAGACGGATGGCAAAAGAGTGAACCTCGGGGAAAGAGTGGGAGGGTGAAGGAGGGACGGACGGACGGACGTGAGGACGGCGGCTGTTCTGAGACGCCCTCGGAGCTGGATGTGTGTGTCCTTCACCCCCCCCCCCTCCCTCCCTCCCCCCCCTCCCTCCCAGAGGACTACCATCAGTACGCCATCTCCCCTCCCTCTCTCTCCTCCTCCCTCCCTCCATCCCTCCCTCTCCCTCTCTCTCCACCCCCTCTCTCATTAAAACTGTGCGCCTCGGCTTCTAATTAAATCCCACTTGAAAGTCTTAAAAGTCAGCCTCAGATTGATTCAATTTGCATTTCTGAACAGGGAACATTGCCTAAAAGGATTAATAAATTGGTTGAAAAATGCCTCTTTCTGGCAATGTGCTGTTGTTGCTTGTAAGGCAACGCCAGTCCTAAAAACGCCACAGCCTTCGTCGTCGCTCTCTGTGGTCCTGGCGTTCAGGCATGTGAATACACACACACACACGTATACAAGCGCACACACCCGCCGCGCATCTGCTATGTAGCTCCGCCCTTTAGTCATCAATGGAATTCAGACTGTTCAAAAACGTTGTGTCCTTAAAAGACGAGTGCAAACACGCGCGCAGACGCACTCGCAGGAACGATCCCACACAGGCAGGCGCAGACACACACACACACCCCCCCCCCCCCCACACACACACACACACTTGTTGGCAGACATCCAAATTTCATCTGAACGTGATAGAGGTACAAGGCAAAAGAGGGAGGAAGACAAAGTGAGAGCCAGACAGGGAGAAAGGTGGCGGAGGGAGAGAGACAGACAGAGAGAGAAAGAGACAGGGAGAGAGCAACAGAGAGAGAGGGGGGGGGAGGGAGAGACAGACAGGGGGGGAAAAAGAGAAGGGGAGAGAGAGAGGAAGTGAGAGCGAGAGATATAGAGAGAGGGAGGGAGAGAGCCAGACAGGGAGAGAAAGAGGGAGGAAGAGGGGGGAGGGAGAGACAGACAGGGAGAGAAATAGAGAAGGGGAGAGAGAGAGAAAGATGCCCAAATGAAGCGTATGGGGAATTATAGAGCAAAAGAAGATTGGCATGAAGAACCTCAGTGAAGCTGACTTGCTGTTGATGACTCACTCCAGGGTGATAATATGTGAGGTGCAGCGATACTGACAGAGAGGAGCGGCCATGGGTCACTGCCTCTGTTTGTCTCTCTCGCCTTCTCTCTCTCTCTGTCTCTCTACCTCTCACCCTCTCTCACTCTCTTCCTCTCTGTGCCTCTCTGTCTCTCACTCTCTATCTCTCACCTTCTCTCTCTCTCTCTCACCTTCTCTTTCTCTCTCTGTTTCTCTCTCTCTCTAACCTTCTCTCTCTCTCGCTCTCTCTGTCTCTCTCTCTCTCTAGGGTTTTGGGACACAGCTAACACGTTAGCAATGCCGATGTCCACTGTGAGGTGTCCTTATCGGTATCATTAAGCAGGATAAATGGTCTATTCCTGGATATCCCATTCAATGAGAGCAGCGGTGATTATGAGCGTCTGAGCAGCTGTGCTGTCCAGCTATAGCTGCCCATCTGACCTCCAAGCAGAAAGAGTCCGCGGTCAAGGATAAGGCTCCGCTGCCGTCGAACTGCTCGTCCAATTAAACATCCATTAAGCGAAACAATACAGCCACAAAGGATCTTTGTGCTTCTAATTAGTCGACACATGTCTGTCGTTTAAGTTTCCTTACATGCTAAGCAGGTGCGCTAATGGGTGTGTGGATAAGGGGGGACAAGAGAGGACGGTCGCTGATGAGGCACGTTAGTGCAGTTGACCCCTAGTTCAGGACATCCACAGCTTGGTGAATCTGAGTACTTCACTCAAGTCCGGGGGCAGATGTATTCCTGGACCAACACTGACCCTTGGTGGTCGTTCCATGTATTACACTTAGAAATATTAACGCACTTAGAAATATCATCTGTTGTTGTTGTTTAAAATGATTTGTTAATCCCTGTGCGGAAACTAGCTAGTGCTGTTGCTTTGTTGTTCGCATCCCTTATAGACTACGGTCTGTCAGAGACTCACCTTAAATTTGTAATTTGTTCTGCTAAAAGTTTATAGCTCTCCCCTTGGCACCTATTGGTTCTCACGATGTATGTTTCATAATCTATAAATCTGATATGTTCGGTCTCTATCACGTTGCTTTGTTTAGTGACCAATGCTCTTTTGTAAAGCTCTGTCTTGTAAATCGCTTTGAAAAAAAGTGTTTGCTAAATGAATAAATGTAAATGTCATGTAAATGTATGTTTTTTTGTTTGTTCAAAATGCTCTCTAATGTGGCTGTAGTATGAAAACAAAAGAGTAGAAGTAAGTACTTTGGGGTACTTTGGGGTGATAGATCACTTTTGGGAGAAGTCACACCCTCTCATGGTTTCTCACTTAAATCCTCCAAACTTTTGCTACGATGCTCATGTACCTGTTCCCTTGGATCATAATTGAGATACATGACTAGATTTATAGCATATATATTGATACAGTATTTGAAGTAATTTGGGGGGCCAATAATGAATGTGGAAATGATATTTTCTGCAGATTAAAATATTTCTGCAATGAAAAAATCTGCAGCGCAGCGCATTCCCAGCGCGGCTGATAGTTTCAAACGAACGTGTTTCTTAAATGACAAGCTTGAAATGTACCTGTCCCATTTCCCCCCTTTATTGTTTTTTCTCTGAACTGGAAATCTTCTGTCTAAGAAGAAATCTGAGGCTGCTGTTCTGAGAATGAGCTACCAAAGCTTTTTCTGAGTAAATCAAGGAAGATTATGGAAAACTGTGATGAAGGCAGTTTTGTCTTTAATTTTATTCAACAGCATAACATATTTGCCCACTTAGAATTTCTTTTTCTAACTTTAATACACTAAAGTTATGTGGCCCTTAGGGAAAAAGGTTTGGACACCCATAACCGTTAGGTAGAGGCTGTTTCACTGTCAAGACCAGGCTGACTTGCACTTTGTAGCTCCTTGGCTTCCTCCTTAGTTTATTGAAATACTGCACAATGACATTGATAACCATAGTGCTATTTAGTATCTCAGGTTCTTACAACAGCTACAGCAGCCTAGAACAAAACGCCATCTTGTTTAGGCTGTACTGTGCTGCTCCCAGTCCTAGTTCATTGATATGTTACTACTGTCTGAATAAAGATTTATTTTTTAAAGCTGCTCCCAGTCTACCCTGTTTGTATGTGTTCCTGTGCATATGTGTTTTGTAATGGTGGGTTGAAAAAAAAACTCTCCATTAGACAGTTGACTAGTAGGGATAGACTGCATGTTAATAGTATGATCATCATTCTAAATAAGTGTAGCCTCCTGCTTGTAGGTGTTTTATTGAGGTAATTAGGTAATGAGTCATTTGTTTATTTGTCCAGTTATGTTTTAATGTTATTATTTGATTTGATGTGACGTGGTTCACTCCTAGTTATTTCATACAAATACAGAGTTGCTTTGATCTACTAGGGCCACTATGATGTCATGAGTAAAACCATGAAAATTGGAATGGACTGGAATTATGACACAAGACACGCACAAGGTACAGTTCAGTCAGATGCATTTGAACACTTGGTGAACTTGTTTATGGAGATGGTGAAATGATCAGGACTTGAAAATGATTCTCAGCAAGATGCTACCCCAATTTGGGTGCCAACGTCTACGTCCTTTAGTGTGGAGCGCTGGAGTGGCCTTAACTGCAGTTGGGTCCGTTTACATCTATCAGTGGTATTGCAGACCCACACCTCAGGAAAGTATGAAGATATAAAGATAACTATATTAGAAATGTTTTTTCTTCGTGTAAACTACTGATCTACAGCTCACATAACTTGGGAAACATACGATTTATAACCCTAATACATCCACAGCAGTAAAGTCTTTATTTACTTGAAGGTATAGGTCATTACAAAATACATATCTGTTTTCATTTTACACCTAAAGTGTTCATGTGACTTGTTTCCAAGATGGCCGTATGGTCTCAATCAAAACTACAATTCAACTATATGATACTGACCCTCACTTTGTATTGGTTGACTTCATGTCTCACACCACGTTTGTTCTTTAATCCCCATCAAGATGATCTTCCCATTGCTGCCGATGGTGAGGATCTCTCAACAGCTGAAACACCTCAAGTAAAGTTACATTTTTACTTTCCCACAATCCTCAACTCTGAAAAATACATTTAGAAACTTGAACGGCAGTGTTAGGTCAGAACTTTACACGTTCTCTGTGTCCCTGACAGGCTATTACCGAGGAGAATGGCATGCTCATGCTTTTTATGTACAGCCCACTGTACTGTGGCCCTGTCACCATCTACAGGGTGAGAATCCAGTCCCTTCATCTAATCATCGGATAATATATGTAGATTAATCTCTGGAGGCTTGACAGAATAGAATCTGTCTTGACTGTGTTATAGGTCAGTGAGACCAGCGGACAACTGCTTCCGTGGAGATACAGTCCTCTATACTGTGGACCAGTGGCTCTATTCTCTGTAAGCAACACTATTTGCATGTTTCAATTCTATCAACCTATTAGTAGAAATGAAGGCTTGAACTCACAGCGTGACTTTCTCTTCATGATTATTGTTTCCATACACTTTTGCTTTCATGTTATAGGAGGTCAATGAGACCAGCGGACAACTGCTTCCGTGGAGATACAGTCCTCTATACTGTGGACCAGTGGCTCTATTCTCTGTAAGCAACACCACATGGTTCAATTCAATTAACACATTCACAGAAATGAAGTATTTCACTTTTAACATACATCATGTGGCTTTTCTGACTGAAAACTTTCCTCCCAATCCCTGATGTTATTGTGTGTCCATGAGCAGCAGTTGTTGCCATGGAGCCCCCTGTACTGTGGGCCGGTGGTCCTGTTCAAGGTCATTATTATCTTCTCTAAATATCAATACGATCGATCTAAAGATAGATGATGAAAAAGAAAGTACATACTTAGAGAACACTCATTTGATCGGAGCTTTTTCCAGTTAAATCATTTCTGATACTGATTGTAAAAGAGTGACTCGTTAACTTGAGTGATGGATGTCTGCAGGGCCTTCCAGAGTCCGGTCCACTGGCGCTGGGAGACGACTGTAACCAGTTTACATTTCAGTTCTCTTTCAGGACCTACTTTGAGGTCAGTGTGAATGGGATCTCCTCACTCAGGCTATTATAACTACTGAATGATAGGGATGAATGTTGTCAACCGTTTATTAACAAAGAGAGGTTAATAGACACATTGAAGAACATCCCTCAAGTAAACACTGGCAGACATTTCACCTGACTCTGCTTGTGCTCGGACTGTGTAGCAATTCCTGGTGAAGACTCATCATATACGGATGACCCGAGGCCCAACCACTCAACTGTGGTGGAGTGATCTGGTTGAGAGGACCAGAGTGAGTCCCCAGGTAATGTGCTTGTTTGTTTTTCCTGGTATAATCTGTCCAACCCACGTTACATTTCTTTTCAAGAGTCGAATTCCAGTTTACAACTCATGCACCAAGCACATCACAGGAGTAAAGGTAAGTTATTCCTTCATTCATAACAATTATAAATGCATGGATTCTACACATCTATACATTCATTGTGTTGCTTTAGTATGATAAGAAATTCATTCACGTGTTCTCTTCGTCTTGACTGTAGCTGGTTGGAACCGCTGTAGAGAGATACGTGTCGTACAGCAGCGAGCAGAAGACCCACTTCACCCTGTTCGACGGCTTTCTGGTGAGTCGCTGTAAAACGTCAACAATACATTCTGATAGATCCCTGAACAAGTCTGTTTCTAACTGAGCGTTCTTGCATTTGAAACAGGAACGGAATGTGACATGGGAACATTCGGGGGTTTATGTGGATCCCTGTGGACAAGTGTTTCCTTCCAGCTGGACCAACACTCAGAGCTTCTACTCTGATCTCTCTGGACACACCCACGGCCCTGGTTACAGCCAGGTACACACAACTTATTCCTTCTCTGACTGTAGCATGTCCTTTATCTTGATATAGAGAGACATCCTACAATATGTTTATATGGTTGAGAGGATTAGACCTTCTGGCAGTGTGAAGGTGGGGGAGGATTAATGATGTTGTCCACCATTATCCAGCAGGAGCCTGAGGAGGAGGAGAAGTTTCAGGAGGAGGATTCAGGAGATGAATACGCTGAGGAGGAGGAGTCACATCAGGCTCCACCCCCAGGGAACAGGAACGCTTCCCGCCTCATGTTAGTCCAAACATACTCTCATTTTACTCCACAGTGTGTTCGTAATAGATTCAAGCCACTTTGAAAGCACAACATGAACCGAGATGTTTGTTGTGGTGTTTTACAGGATGTATCTTCAGATGAAACAGGTGCAGGACATGACCAATACAATTGGGGCCCTTCGTGTGGCATTTCATGTGAGTCTATTGATCTAATGTCTATTCGAACGCAGGAATGCGTCAATATCAAGGTAGATCTATATATTTTTTAACCTGAGAGGACCTTGTGTTAAAGTCAATCCTCACCCAGGACACAACAAGAAACTTCCTGGTAGTTGCAGGAAGGATGATTCTATCAGGGCTGGTCCAGCTTAACCAGGCAGTAAGGACCAGGCATCTTGGAACAACAGAGACTTTGATGGCCCATTGATGAACATAATGATTATAATGTTCTCTCTGATCTAGGATGGTGATCCTATCTGCACATCGTTCAACCGCCTGGTGAGCTACGTTGAAGATCCGGCCCACAGGGCTGAGATAGAAGGGGGCTGGACTCTGTCAATGTAAGTGATTACATTGATATAAAAAAAAGTGGATTTTTCATATTTATCAATCACGATCAGGTAAATGTGAATAAGGTACATTCCGCTCAGACATTGCTTTGAGCAGCTCATGTCAGCTTTGCCTGTGTTTGCTTCCCGCAGATCCATCACGTCAACTTCCTGGATATTGTACTTTACTATTCTATACCCCCCTAAAAGGTTCTTCAGCCCCCCTAAATAATTATCGGGATTATAATTGGGCCACCGAAGAAATACGATAATGAATAACAATATTTTATTTAGAAAAATTACCGGATGCTCTCGGTTAAATGTCTGTCACTTGAGCGGTCACTTAAATGTAACTCACTAGATTGAAAAACGAGTAAAAATTGGACGATTCAATCCTAGAAACGTCCCTGCTGTGCGTCAATAACGTTGCGGTTTACTATAATACTGTATGCACTGTACACGTGCAAAACAGATTTTAAAAAGCCAAATAAAATACACGTAAATGTCTCTTGTACAAGCAAATTCTCTTAACCAATAATGTCGACAAAACGTTTTGGACCGATAAAGGCACCTGCGGTCGGAGGAAGATGTTAACAGTCGCAGAAAATGTTAAACTTCTGGGGTCTCATTTATAAAGGAGTGCGTAGAATTCTTACTAAAAGTGTGCGACTTTGTGGCTATATTTACATTTACATCTATTCATTTAGTAGACGCTTTTATCCAAAGCGACTTACAAGAGAGAGCTTTTACAAAGAGCATCAGTCATTGAGCATAGCAACGTGGTATTTAGCGACTTTTCAGACCCCTGTAGCGACTAGCGACAAATCAAGCGACTTTTTCTGGCGTTAGTGGAGAGTTTACTGGGGTCTCATTTATAAAGGAGTGCGTAGAATTCTTACTAACAGTGTACGTATGCCCAAAAGCGTAAAATGGCGTACGCACATTTATAATTCTTCTTATTCGTATATATTTTTTTGTTGTTGCAATAAATAACTTTGCAAAAATTTCAACAAAACCTTTTTCACGTTATTATGGGGTGTTGTGTGTAGAATTTGGAGGAAAAAATGAACTAAATCCATTTTGGAATAAGGCTGTAACATAACAAAAGGTGGAAAAAGTGAAGCGCTGTAAATACTTTCCGGATGCACTGTAAGTAATGGTTAGACAGCCCTGAATTTTGACGTATTGATGTATTTAATCTTTATTATAATCATAAATTGAGTCAAAAAACTTGTGTGAGGACAACAAAATACATAAATATTACGAGTAATCGCTTCTCCGACTTGTACTTTTTGCAGTATGACTACAGTATGGTCATCTGTGTCTCTAATTCCCACTGTCTCCAAAAAGTGTGTAGGTTTACGGGAGGGTCATAGTTTGCGTGGAGGACCTCACATTCTACCGGCAAGTTTTTATAAATCACTGATTTTGCGTGAAAACTGGCGTAGGCACATTTTCAGCCCCATTTTGCATGCTTTTATATTCACCTAACAAACGCCTGAGTGTGTAAATTGTTCATAACGGTGTCTCTGATGTGCACATCACTTTACTGTTTTCACATTATTAACAGTTTCCCAGCATCACCTCTAACTGCAATTTCCACCCCCTGGAGGACAAATAAAGGTTAATCTATCTAAGTGTCGCCAAAGGAACAATAGCTGTAGAAACGTGCGTACGACAGCTATGAAGTTGGCGTGGGGCACCGCACATTTCCACCGTCATTTCACGTTTGATACATCTGAACGTGGGAAAGGACGTACGCCACGTTTTTGTGCGTATGCAACCTTTGTACCTGAGGCCCCAGGTGTTTTGCAGACGGACGTGAACGTATTGCCGCAAGCCGCTCCTCCCCCCTTCCAAAGCCCTCACAGTCGGTGACGTCTCACAGCCTCGTCGTGCAGCAGTCCCAGCTGCAGGCAGAGCAGAGAGGAGACCCTCACCCCTCCGAGTCCAGATTGCAAATGAAATGGGCATGCGCAAAGCCGCTTTTGGCTTGCAGAGCGGGATCACTCTATCGCTGCATTTCACTCACATGACACAGCCCACACAGCCTCAGTCACTTACTCACCTCAACTCGTCCACCGCGTGTCTGTTCAACAAGGAACCTGAATTAACGCCAGACCAGTTACCATCATTCTCTCACATAGCCATTGACAGTCTTTGTCTGCTGTCTCTTTTTGGTCAATTTAGATTGTTAATGTTGTCAAGTTAAAACCGTCTCTATACAAAGAAAAAAAATCATGTTTTACTGTGACTTGTTGTAGGCTCCTACAGGTAAGTGGAGTATAGTTATAAACTATATCAAACTTTGTATATATATATATATATAATTAAAAAAACGTACAAAACCTAAGAGTGTGTCTTTTTTTACTCACTTTTGTCTCTCCCACGATGTTGTTCCTATCTCCTACAGCGTCCATTGCAATTCATGCAAATCACCAATTATGAAAATTAGGGGTTACGTCATTTAGCAACTTTTAGCGACTTTTGGGAAAGCCAATAGCTCCTTTCCTTACTGAGGAGTTGGCAACACTGTTTGAGCAGTTGCGCTTTATCATAGCAACGTGATAGACCCCAAAACTTAGCGGGTTTATAGATTATAAAACATACATCGTGAGAAACCAACAAGTATGACGGCATTTAGAAATATCAGCTGTTGTTGTCGTACAGAATCAGAATGACTTGATTGATCTCCAAGGGTAAACTTTGTAGTGTTGCTGTTGCTTTACTGTTCGCTTTCTACAAGTAGACTACTGTCTACTGTCTACTAAGGTGCCTACCTTAAATTTGTAATTTGTTCGGCTAAAAACGCTTCTAGCACTTCTAGCTAAATTCTCACAATGTATGATTCATTAGCCTGCTGTGTTTGGGGTCTATCAAGTTGCTATGCTCAGTGAACGATGCTCTTTTGTAAAGCTCTCTCTTGTAAGTTGCTTCGAATAAAAGAGTCTGCTAAATAAATAAATGTAAATGTAACAAGTGCCAAAGGAAAAAGCCATAAGGGCATTCAGCCGAAGAAGTTATCATTATAAGGCAAGCATCTCCAACGGGCAATGCAGTGCGCAGGATGAAAAAGTTACAGTGGTTTGGTCTTCAGTGGTTTCAGTACGCAGGAGGAAGAAAAATAAAGCAACTTGGTTCAAGTGCACAGGAGGAAGATCAATAAAACCATCAATGCCTTTTCTGTTTTGTTTGATCGGCACTTAAACTGCCATGTTAAAGGCACAGTTCAGAAACAATCAGTTCAGGTATATGAATAAACACTTGTGGTAAAAAATATTTCTATGTAAATATCATATTTCTCAGCCCTGGATATCGGCGGCTTATATAGAATATTACGGTACTTGCATTGGCCATATTTTGGCCATACTTTCAGCGGAAGACTCATCCTCCCGACATGCACCACGGAGCGCCACAGGAAGTCATTCCTGCCTGTGGCCATCAAACTTTACAATTCTTCACACCATTAGTATGTAAGACAACTGTATATTCGGTGCCTCAAAGGCTCTGGACGAGCATCTCAGGACTGTGGCTGGGGTGAGACCAAAATAGCCAAGCCGACAGCTGATGTTTAGATCCAGTAGAAGTTCTCCACATTTGGTCTTTTTGCTGTGAAAGTTAAATCATAGTTTTGTGAATGTTGTGGTTGTAGATGTGAAGGCCCTAACTGCTCAGCTGAACCCAGCAACGCTGACTGCTGGGTTCACCATCGAGTTTGGCTCTTCTGCCACAGATACACAGGTACATTCTCAGGATGGTTTCATATAAATATCAGGGATAATTTACTCCTTCGATTTACATTCTGTAAAGACATACATATCCTAAAGTCTTGTGTTCTTGAACAGGCCAACACTGGGGTTACACCATCCAGTACTCCTCCAGTGAGTAAGCTGTCTGTGGATTCTAACATCCCAGTTCCTCCTGTGAGAACGGGCACCCTTTCGGAGAGCGCCATCAACGGGCAGGAGATCACCGTGGGAGAGTGCCTGTTTTACGGCGCCAACATGGGAACGGAGAACCGCAACATGGAGTTCAAGAGAGGAGGAGGTGAGCAGGGGAACAGGGGAATATCCAGAGAACCAAGCAGGCTTACACAACCGATGAGACACAAGACGAAGACGAGATAAAGATCCATTACTTCTATTCCCCCCATCTGTACAGCTACTGCCCACTTTTTACTTTGATCTTATTTGTATCTAATTTTTATTTTACATTATATTTTGGATTCTGTTTTACCCTTATTATTATTATTAGGGAATCAAATACATTCTGATTCTGATAATCTTTATTTGTCCTGCAGTGGGGAAATTGCAGGATAAATAAAGGATGTCATTTGTCTCGTTCTGTGAGAGCCTGTTTGGTTCTCAAGATGTTCCCCCCTCCCCCGTACCCCCCTCCACTACCCAAATCCTACCCAAACCAATCCTGTTCTCCAGGGAACTACCTGCGCAACTCGTTCTGCGCCCACCTTCGCCGCTACGCCTGCGCCTTCCTCAACAGCAGCGGTGGCAGCCTGCTGGCAGGGGTGGATGACGACGGCGCCGTCCTTGGTCTCCGCTGCGACCACCGTCAGGAGGACCGCGCTCGGCTTCTGGTGGACTCCACCCTGAAGGGCTTCCACCCTCCGCTGCTGCCCCACAACTACAGCCTGGACTTCCTGCCTGTGGTGAGGCCAGGCCCAAAGAATCGCGACCTCAAGGTGCTGCGGCTGAGCCTGCGGCCCCCCCCCGGGCCCCACCCTGATGGCGCTGTACCAGACAGACAAGGGGGAGGTGTTCCTGCGGAGGGATGGCAGCGTGGAGGGTCCGCTGTCAGCCAGTGCCATCCAGGAGTGGGCCAGACAGGTATGAGTGACCTAGGACAACTCGTTCTACTGTGTACAACCGCTCCTAACCCTAACTCCATGGTACACATGCTTCACTAACACAAGCCCCTTGTTTATTAACCAATCCTGGGGAGTTGCTCAGCGGTTAAGGTGTTGGGCTAGTGATTGGAAGGTTGCGAGTTCGATTCCTTGTAGCTCTGGCTACATGACGTTGTGTTCTTGGGCAAGGCACTACACCCTTCTTGCCTCAGGGAGAATGTCCCTGTACTTAATGAAAGTCGCTTTGGATAAAAGCGTCTGCTAAATGAATACATGTAAATGCTCTGTGAGGCGTAGCTGGTTTTGGGCAGGAGATTGTAGTACGGTTCCTCCTGTTCCTCCAGCTGATTTTGAGGGTCTTCTCTGTTCCAGAGGTGGAGCGTGGAGATGGGTCGTCTTCAGCATCATGTGGAAGTGTTGCTGAAAGAGCACAAGCTGTTGCTGCTTGAGATCCAACAGCAGAGGCAAATAATAGCAGACCTCCACAGCTTCCAGACCCAGACCCAGGCAAAGACCCAGGCCCAGGCACAGACCCAGGCAAAGACCCAGGCACAGACCCAGACTCAGGCTCAGACCCAGACCAAGAGACATGGATCAAGGAAGGCCAGATCTATATGCAGATGCATGTGATTGGTCAGATCAGCCAGCTCCAGACCCAGAACCAGACCCAGGCACAGATGCAGACCCAGGCACAGGCACAGACCCAGGCCCAGGCACAGACCCAGCCCTGGCCACTGGTCGTTCCTGCCCTCCGGAGACATGGATCGAGGAAGCCCAGATCCTCAAACATTTGCAGATGCATGTGATTGGTCAGATCAGCTAATCATCCAAACCTGTTCCTGTCTTCAGAGCCTGCAAGTTGTTGTGATTGGTTGGTTTAACCAATCTACCAATCATTTGACTCCTATTGTAGTAAAGTACAAACTTCAAAGACATCTTGTTGGCCTTTTTTTCTCATTATCCTCACTTGTGTCAACACACCCATTTGATCGAGTTTGAATCCTGAAATAACCACATTTCAAACAACTTCCCTGTGTCCGTAAAGCATTGCAGTGCTCTGGAAATGGTATTGCAATGTGGCAGAGCAGACAGCAGAGGGCAGTAGAGATCTACCATGTCACTCCACCTTCTCCCTTCCCTCCTTCCTGCAGTTAGAATGAGTGAAGGCAATGCCCACTCATGGTGATTAAGGGTTCCGAGGATGAGTCACTAGGAGGGGGTGGAGGAGGGGGAGAATGGAGGGAAGAGATGAAGGGGGGGGGAGAGACAAAGAGAGAGTGAAAAGGAGACAGACAGAAGGGACTGAGAGGAGGAAGAGAGAGAGAGACGTTGGTGGGGAGGGGGTGAGGGGGGGGAAGCAAAGAGAAAAGCCAGACAGGGGAGAGAGACGGAGAGAAAGGGAGAGAGAGCGTGTTGGGAAGGGCTGGTGGGGCCGGGGGGGGCTCGGGGGTGGGGGTTGCTTACATTACCTGCAGGTGTCCGCTCAAGTTGCTAGGAGTCTGATACAGCCCTGCTGTCCCGTTCCCATAAATCTGCCCCCCGACGTTCTAAATGGCTGTGAGCCTGGCCTCTGCGCTTCTCTTCCGAAACCGCTCTTTCTCTCCTCCCCCCCCCCCCCCCCCCCCCCCCCCCCCCCCCCCCCCCCCCCCCCCCCCAACTCCAGAAACCAGCCCCCGCAACCGAATCACTGGGGTTCTGCATTTCATTAAAAGCATCGTCCATGTTTCGCTGTCAGTTCTGCGTCTGCTTTCGCTTTCCGCGTGCGCGCGCGCCTCGCTCTCTGTTTCGCCCTGCGGTCTGCAGTTACGCATGGGTTTCCTGTTCCTCTCTCCTCTTCGCCACCTTCTGGAAACATCTGCGCTCCCTCTAGTTTGCGCCTCTCTTCTCTCTCCGGCTTACGCGCGTTTGTTTGCGCCGGGGTGAGTGCGTCCGGGGCGGAGCTGAGAGCGTGAGCTGGTCAGAGAGGCTGCGTGGGAGGGGAGGGGAGGGGGGGGGGGGCCTGACTGACTGACCTCTCACCGGGGGTGAACTTTGCTCAAGTCTCTCCGCCCGCAGAGCGGGTCACACGGGATTTTTGTTTTTGATTCCTGTCGTCATGTCGTTCATACAGAGGTTGCGCTCCTGGTTCACTGTGTCCACACGCTCGCCTAGAGTAACGATGTTCTGCGACATCTGTTAGAGGGAAACAAGGCGGGCGTACATGACGGTGTGCTCGTGCGCTTCACCCTACTTGCCCCGGCGGGGTTGGGTATCTTGCCGTAAGCGGTGAGGCAGAAAAGGCTTCTCAGCGAGGTTTCTTCCCTCCACAACCAGAGGGAGTGGATTTACATACCTGAGTCAGCATGTCGCGCGCTTGCACCACAGAGAGACTGCTCAGAAATCCCCTTCTTCCATTGGCTGGGAGTGAGTCATGCTTGCGCTGCATGGGCTGGGCGCGGGGACCTGCATGTTCGCCGGTATGCGGTGCAGGGGCGAGGCCTGTTGCTCCGTGTCGTGGGAGTCCTAGAAAGGTGTAGCGCGCCCGAGTGCGTTGCGTAGTGTGTGTGTGTGTGTGGGGGGGGGGTGTATTGGCAGCTAAATAACATATATTCTCTGAAGTGTCTCGATATTGAACGGCCATTATTTTGTTCCTTTTACGGTCTAATGTATTCATTTTCAGAGAGGGATTTTGAAGCGCCATCATGCTTGGCAAGACCGAGTATTTAGAAATGTTTATTCGGACAAAAATAAACAATACTGAGATTCCACACACGAGCGATTCCGTACCGTTATGCTTGCCCTCGTTCATCAGCTTTCGGCGGCACCCGGCAGAGAGAGAGACGGTTGTGACTGCAGCCCTCCAATCAGAATCCTAATGGCGGAGTGACCTTGAAGAGGCCCGGAGAGAGACGACATATTTTTTAGACCGAGGCATTCTCGGGGGGATGCTCTTTTCCTGCTGCGCCTCCGCTTCCTCACTCCTTCGGCCCTGCGTGCTGCGCGTCGCCTGCCGTTCCTGCCGGGGTGGAGGAGGGGCGACTCTCCGGCGATGAGGCCCCCTCGCCGGTGTGGAAAGACGCACCGCGGCGCGTCGCTTAGCTGCATCATGTACCCCCATCATGAGAGAAGAGAAAAGAGAGAGACAGAGAGAGAGAGAGAAAGAGGGAGATGGAGGGAGGGAGTGAGGGAGGGAGAAAAAGACAGCGTTGGGTTCTCATGAGAAGGCTTTCGAGGGAGGGGGGGGGGACTCTCGTTTGCGACTAACTTTGCTTTGCTTCTTGTTAGCTATTTGTTCGAAAAGGTCCGGCCTTGTCCTTCCGAAGCGGCTTGGGCAATGAGCTGTGACGAAGAAAGATTAAGAAAAAAAAACATAACAAGGACGACGCATCACTTGTGGCGACTCCGCCTATCTGTCATCAGACCGGCCGAGTGACACACGCTGTCTCAACCGCCCGGACAAAAGACTGTGTGAATAATTCCCCCCCGCGACCGACGATGTTTTCCAACCACAACACTCTGCGTTCCAGGATCGGTGGGGATATTACAGAGAAAACGTGCGCGACACAGGAACTGCCGCGTATTAGATAAACCCCGTATTGCCACACAGACTAGGTTTGGTTTTGCAGGATCAGAACGGCCGTCTTTCCCACAGGCTGAGGGGGGGGGGGGTGGGGGGGGGGGGGGGGATTACGGTTTCACCGAGGTTGGTACGGCGATCCCCAATCAGATGGGAACGGTCCCGCACGGCCGTAAATAACCCGATAGGACAATCGTAGGGGTCCTCGATAAAGGGACAGACGGACAGGAGACCAGACAGACGAAGAGAGACAGGCAGCGAGAGCAAAGTGTGGGAGAGACTAGCGGTGGGGGGGGAGGGGGGGGGGGGGGACTTGGCCAGAGAGGACACAGTGTATGGGGTGGGGTGGGGGAGTCCGAGGTATTGCTGGGAAGGGAAGGACAAGGAGAGGAGGAGGAGGTGGTGGGACGAAGAACCCGCCGTGCTGACGCACTTCAGAGCTTGAGTCAAGGGGCCCATGACGTGGGGTGAGGGGGGGGGGGATGGCCGTGCAAACGGGGGGGGGGGGGGGGAGCGAGGAAGGGGGGGATGGCCCGAGTCCAAACTCTGCTGCTCGGTGAACCGAAGCGACTTCTGGCAGAAGAAAAGACGGAAGAAAAGGAGGAGGGAAGGGGAAGAGAGCGAGAGTTAAAAGAACCTTGGACCCTTTTTTGGAGGGGGGGGGGGGGGGGGGGGGGGGGTTCAGTTTTGGCGAGAGGGTTTTACTTTGCGTTTTTTCGCAAGGACACAGAGAGTCAGGGTCTCTCGGTCGCTGCTTTGATACGAAGCCCGTCCCCCTTCATCGCCATGTGATCTTCGCGGCTAGGGGGCTTTGAAGGCCTCGGGTACGCAGGCACGGCCGTGGTAAAAAGACTTCGGTTGACGCCAGCCCCTGGGCACGTGGCCCAACATGAAAGCCCTTCTTCTTTATAGCAGACAGAGCTAATACGTTGTTGAAATTAGCATGGATCAAGAAAGAGAGTCAAATATGATTACTGGAGACCCTTTGGGTTGGCTTGCTCTACATTTACATCACGAGGAAAGACTGCAGGTTTGACCCTGGCCACTATCGCTACAGAATGTTGTCGATGGGATAACCTAAAACCGTATGAATCGAGTTGAAGAAAGCGCCGGTGCCGTAATCGGTCGATCTCGACCGAGGCCGTTCGTAAAGATGATCGTCAACGACAACCGTTTCCCACCCTCCGATTGGAGGAGTCCCACGCGAGCGGTTTAGCTCTTATCGCCATCCTCGACAAGAAAGGGACGAGGAATCACCCCCGAAGCGCGTGATCGCGGTGCGTCGCGGTAGAGATGCTTTTCTGTCTTGAACGGCGCTGAAGGCGTCCTCTGAATCCGAGCTCCCGATTGGGCAAGGCAACACGCATCTTAATATCCAGGGCTCGCTCACCACCAGACAGGTGTGGCGAGTAGAAACAGCAGGGCTGTCTCTCAGACAGGGAGAGGTCTTTCTCTGAAGGTAAAAAACAAAGACGTGAGCAACATCTCCCGGCACGACCAGCCAAAGCTCACCTCAGCAGACGTCACCCCACCCTCAGGGCATCGTGTCGTGGGGAGGGCGTTGGGTTACCGAGGCATCTTTTAAAACTGTCAACGCGTGCTGGTGCTAAAGTCATGTCGCTGGTGACGCCCGGCTGCTTAGAAAGGGCGTGGATCTGCAGACAGATCTCTGGTAGCGTCACTTAAGTGTCAAACTCGGAAGGTTGGCGTTTAGTCGAACCGCATTTGTTTTGAGGGAGTGTTTTCACCGCCAACTCTGAGGCGCATGGAAATAATCGTTGCTACTGCATACCGTTTGTTGCTCCGAAAGAACACACTATACCTGCAAAGCGCTGGGCTTTAAAACAATTTCATTTCAGAGAATCCCTTTTATATTACCAAAAAAACTAACTAAAAAAGTTATGTCTGGTTATAAGGTGTACAAAACAAGAGTACCCTTACAGGGAGTATGGTTCTACAGAACGTCTGTAAAACGTTGTTTAACCTCCAAATTGAGCTATTCAACGGACTAATGGGTCCAGGTGAGGCGTTAGGATGAGATTAGGATACAGTCTGCCCAGGTCCATCCAGGGGGGATTATCGCCATGACTACACCTGGCCTGCCGGTGTTGTTTGCGAACGTCTTTCAGTGGTTGGCCTGCTCTTTCAGGAACGCTCCCACGAGACGATTCTGCACAAGCCAGAACTCGCAGTTTGGTTGGGTGCAGCAGCTAAGTTTGATTGCAAGTCCCTTTGCATAAACACCGTCTTAAATAGCATCCTTTTATGTCTTGTCATAAACAAGTATCGCTAAAGCGCAAGAACACATCCCAGAGGAGACCCGGTGGCCCACAAACACACAACACAAACACACACTTTGACCTGAGCGAGTCCCATTTAAGACAAGACACACAAACCCTAGCATCTCTACCTGGATAAACCTGGTTATTATGGCCGTGCGGTGAAGCCCATAAAGATAGGTGCTAAACATAGCCGGTAAGCCCTTCTGTGATATCAGCAGTTTCAGTGATGCCCCTGTCTGTCAGGCTAGAGGTGATGTGGCAGTCCTCCCCCCCCCCCACACCCCCCCCCTCCTCTCCCCCAATCACGTCGCCTAGATGTGTGTGGCGCGTGTGCATCTGTGCACCTGTCTAGATGTAACAAACAGACTGTTTAAAATGTAGGCAAGGGACAGCCAACTGACTTTGAAGCCAGTGACCACCTGGATAGAGGAATAAGGGATTTTGGAGAAGTCGAACACCTGGATGTTCGTTAGGATGCAAGGCGGGGTTGAGGTCAGAACCACAGGGTGATGGGTTCGGGTTCGGAGTTGAGGTAAGGACTCCAGTTATACGATGGTATGCTGTATGCGAGTGGTTCTTAACCTTGTTGGAGGTACTGAACCCCACCAGTCTCATATGCGCATTCACCGAACCGAACCTCCGCCGAACCCCTGAGACTGACTCTCGAACCCAGGTTAAGAACCACTGCTATATGCTGAGGCTTAGATACCTAAACTAGATAACTACTACTCAATAGGTGCTTCAGACAGTTTTTCCAAGTAGCCGTTTGTCTCGATGTTGCGTCGTAAAGAGAACCTAAACACCAATCAAAACCGCGATCCATTCAAACGCGCAGCACGACCAAAAAACAATTTCTTTAAATAATATTTTATTGTCGCTGAAAATAAATACATTTTCTTAAAATAGAATCAATAACATTACAAAAGCTTTTTTGGATGGGGGAGGGTGGGGGAGCAGAGAACCCAAACAAGTCGTGTCATTCCGGAACGAGAATTACAATCTGACGTTGAACCTACCATGTTAAAGACAGGATCCCAACGAGCCAGCAGCAGTAACATTCTCTGTGGCTCGGCAGGGGCCAGTTGAGATGTTCCCATGCAGTCTACTTGTTTTTTTAAAGCTTCGGGTCAACCCCAGCACCACCCCCCAACCCCTGGTACTATACCACCCATATCTACACACTCACTTGTAAAAATGAATGATATAATCTCTTGTCAACACATCAACATCGGCATTATAGAACATTTACATCCGACAATGTTTTGATTTTTTTCAGCTTTTTTTCCTTCTTCTTTTTCTTCTTCTGCAAAGTACCTTATACGCAGCTAGGTCCACTTCACCTCTATTCTACAGTACAGTACAGATACGATACACAAGAAGGCTGTAGCTTCTGAAAGCTGGAAGCCACGATCTCTCCGGAACCTTCCCTTCCCCCCCCCCCCCCCCCCCCCCCCCCCGCCCCCCCCCCCCTCGACATATGACTTCTGTGGACTTTCTGAACGCGGCCGAACATCA